>WBMZ01009268.1:0-147961 GCA_013400975.1 Atrichornis clamosus | reverse complement strand
TTTTTTTTTTTTTTTTTTTTGTAAATGCCTTGGAAGCATATGTGTAAGATAAAATAGATTACCTAGAACTTATCTCTGGTAAAACAGCAATAATTGAAAACCATCAATAAAATATTTTCTGCTGTTCATCCCAGCTGAATCAATACAGTGTACAAACAGACCAGTACTGATAATAGATTATTTCTACACAGTTTTCAAGAAGTCAGGCAAGGGAACCCCATAAATCCGATGTGCTTCCTGATTCTGTCTCTGCCCTTTGTATGTTCGTAGCCCCACAACCTACACCTCAGCCCCAGCTGTGAGCTGCTGTGACTCAGCACAGTGTGCTCACGGCACAGGGGGCCACTGAACACAGCCCCTGACTCCTGGCCACCACCTGTCAGTGTCACGACAACAGGTGATGCATGAAACGTACTGGGATTTGGGAGTCTTATTCTGCCTCTACTCACCTCCACCCTTGAAGTGTACACAGGGCCTTGAAGAAGACAGTCACAAATTTCGTGAATAAGCTAATTTTTACACAAGCCCCTCCTGATTTTTGTTTCTCTTTTTCTAGCCCTGAAATATGTTCTGTTGAAATTCTTTTATTATCCCTTACTTAGTTGATAAAATACAGAGTAGAATATCCAGTCAGCCACCTTCATGGGCCTCTATAGTTCCCATGTCACCACATTCTTTTTACTGTATTTTTATGGTCAGGGAGTATTTAATGTCCATGACCTTCAACAGATCTCCTGAGCTCCTTGACTGCTGGAACTGTGAGAGCTAAGGGTCAGGGGCATGCTCTACTTCTGAAAATGCAGAAGGAGAGATTGAAGATGGGGTTGGAGAGATACGGGCAAGCCCAGGCACCATTACCTCCTCCTTTGCTGATGCAAGATGTGAAGTGGGAACAGAGGTTGGGAACTGCAGCTCTTGCTGGCCTGTGACATTCCCCTCTAAAAGTGCATTTTTTGATACGCTCCCAAACCTTCCTTAGTCAGCAACAGCCACTGGAGAAAGACACTTTGAAAAAGGGGTGTCAGGACAGGGATGTGCAGTCTGGAATAGCTGATTCTCATTCCTTCAGGCACAGGCAAAATATAATGTTTCCTCTTGCACAGCTTTGCCTAGATTGCCTTCAACTGCTATTTGTGTCAACACCATATAAATGATTTTAAAACTCATCAAAGCTTGCCCATGGCAGTGGTGGCACAAGGCTTCTCACTTTGCAGTTTTACAGGAGTGCACAGTCTCTGCTGCTGCACGCTAGTGGGGAAGCAGCACGGCAGGACAGCAGACATTACCATTCACAGGGCACAGACAACAGCCTCTGTGCTCAGTAGATTAAAACCAATCCTCATGGTGCCTGGATCTCATGAGCCACATACAGCTTCTCTTACATATTGTGAGACGCTTCATATCTGAGGTGGAGAAGAAATGTACTGGTTTGGGGACCAGCATACCTCTTTTGACAAGGTAGATCATGAACTTATTTTCACAAAATAAAATTTAAATGATGATAAACTGCTTCTTATGTAACTTTCTTAAGTAATATGTAACTTTCTTCAGCAATTATAAATCATAGAATCATAGAATGTTAAGGGTTGAAAGGGACCTTAAAGATCATTTAGTCCCAACCTACCCTGCTATGTGCAGGGACACCTCCCACAAGACCAGGTTGCTTAAAGCCTTATCCCACCTGGCTTTGAACACTGCCAAGAATGGCGCATTCGTGTCTCACCACCCTCACAGTAAAAAATTTCTTCTTAATATCTAATCTAAATTTCCCCTCTTTCAGTTTGTACCCATTACTCCTTGTCCTATCACTGCAGTTCCTGACAAAGGGTCCCTCTGGCTTCACTGAAGGCCACTTCATATACTGGGAGGTTGCTGTGAGGTCTCCACACAACCTTCTCTTCTCCAGGCTGAACAGCCCCAACCTTCTCAGCCTGTCTTTGTAGGGGAGGTGCTCCAGTCCTCTTATCAACTTCCTGGGCCTCCTCTGGACTTGCTCCAACATTTCTGTGTCCTTCTTACGTTGGGGACACCAGAACTAGATGCAGCACTCCAGGTGGGGTCTCACGAGGGTGGAGTAGAGGCGTAGAATCACCTCCTTTGACTTGCTGGCCACTCTGCTTTTGGTACAGCCCAGGACACAGCTGGCTTTGGGGGTTGTGAGCACACACTGTCAGCTCGTGTTGAGTTTTCATCAGCCACCACCCAAGTCCTTCTCTGCCCAGCCTGTAGGTGTGTCTGGGATTGCCATGGCCCCGGTACAGGACCTTGCACTTTGCTTCATTGAACATCCTAAGTTTTGCATTGGTCCACATCTCAAGTATGTCAAGGTCCCTCTGATGGCATTCCCTCCCTCCAACATGCCAACTGCACCACACAGCTTGGTGTCATCAGCAAATTTGCCAAGGAGGCACTTGATTCCACTGCCATAATAGATTCTTTAAAACACTTTTAGCTCATAGAGGGTTGATTGATTTACCTTTGTACCACAAAGTAGTACGTGTTCTTTATTTTCACTACACATGCAAGGAAAATAGGAGCTGACATCCTGTGTGAGTGTGTCTGTCATTGAGTCCAAGTGCACGCACAAACAGGCTTGAAACTGGGCTGGCAAACTGAGGCTTCTGCAAGTTTATTCTTTTTATGTTAACTTCCCCTTCATTTTTTTATAAAAAACCTAAAAATCAGAATATTCTTGGTCTACTTTAAATTTGTTGTCATTCACAAACTTAGGCAGTGAAGTTGTTCTGTAGGGAAGCAGTTCAAGGGAATATCCAAACAGCATTTGTAGGCTCAGACCATCCTCACACGAGTGAGAGAATCTGACCAGGTGCTGGCATCTCAGCACAGGGTTATCATCACCATTATCATGGGACTGGCTCTGCCCTCTGTGTCCTCTGTCTCATCCCCTTATGTGGCAGTGCCTTGGCCTCACTGTGAGTTCCTGTCCCTGTACCAGGCACCTCATTTCTACACAGGACCAAGAGGGGCTTCTCAGGGCCTCAGTTCAGGATGTGGCACTTCCACTCCTATGCACCTTTTGGTTTGGTCTCAGTGCCTTACCTAAAATGTGTGAGTTTAAGGTTTTATGTACTTTGTAATGAGAACAGATATTCTGGCAATGGATCAGATCAAATAAAAGAAGGTAATATTGTATCCACAATGTTATTATATTACTTTGAATATTATTTAAAATTTGTAAAATATAACAAACCATCTTCTCTTGGCAAAGCATATTATTTGTGTGCGTCAATTGAATTGTTTTATGTAACCGTATCCCTTAAGCATTCATAAACATTAATGAAATTATAATTTTAATGGTGAGTTCTAGGTAATAGATGCAAGGCAGAAGACTCTGTTGGATGTAATAGAATAATCCAGGTCCTGGCTGACAAATACCCAGAATTTAAAAACTGTGTCTGCACTACAGACAATACCTGTAGCATCACAACTCTGCTTGGGAGACAGTGCAGCACTAATAAAGGTAATTAAGCATAAAGTTTAATTATGAAGAGCAAACCCAGTAATTTTGTAACCACCATTTTAACTGGATTCAAGTGTCTTTGCATATTTCTCAAATCTGATAATTGACCCCAAAAAGTTAGTTTTGCCTTTTCTCTGATATTCACGCTCCAACATACATATGAAACAAATGTCATATCTGCTTTAAAATAAACAAAACCAATAAAGTACATGTGAGAAATTCAAATGGTTTCTAAAGCTCTTGCTCAGTCCACTGGAAAGCAAGAGTGCAAACACCATGTGTGTTGAGGGTCATTGCCCAAGGAGATATGAGAGCCACTGGATCTACGTATAGAGAGACACATCCAGTACCTTATGAACGGGAGTGTGAGTAAATGGGAATGGACAGTGGTGCAGTTTTGTCACACAGTATTTATATATGTAATATATAAAGCGCATCTTTTAAAAATTCAATTGTAATCAATGGGTCCAGCTCCTCTCAATTTATTTTTTATTATTCTGAGAACTCTTATCCCTTCAGAAAGCATATATCTGTAATTGAAAATTGCTTGGTGCACAAATAAATTGCAGTTTCTGATCCACTGTCTATCTCCTGGCATAATGGTTAGCAAAGCTGACACAAGAGACATAAAATCAGCCAGTGAATGAGTCTGGAAAATGAGTTCCAAAGCTGATTCCTGCCACTGATCCATCACACCCTGCTGGCATCAAACAGCATATAGGGGTAGGATATATGGCCTTATTGCAGAGGAAATAATAGCATCCTGATCTGTTACTCCTTGCCCTACACAATAAGGATGGGTATCTAAAACCTGATATTGATGTCATTGGAGCAATTGCTTTCGCTTCTTGCAAAATGATGTAATTTTATATTTTTTGCCGATTGAGATTACATTTCTCACCAATACAGAAAAAAGTTCAGACAGAGACACTCTAGTATTGAGTTTACCTACAAATTATAGCATATGGTCTTGGTACTCTCAGGAGTAATTCTCCCTGTCTGACTTAAATTACTATTTTAGGTAACGAATCAACCATTTTCTGGAATTGTCATTCTCTCTTTACAAATTATGCATTCTCTTAAAACGATAATCCATGATATGTCCATCTGCAGGTGGTCAAAATTGTGTGAAATTAAACCCTTTATGCAGTAATTTTAGTGAGAACTTCTTTTACTACTGTTTTGAAGCTGAAATGCTAAAGCGGACTGTACTATAGAGCTAACAGCACCCAGTAAGCACAAGGAACATTCACTAGTCTGTAAGACTGACATTTTTATGTATTTCCACATAGCTCAGAAATAAACTGGAGCAGGTTCATTCATTGTAATGCATTCAGACAATTGCCCATTTCCTGAGCTTTTGTGCCGAGCTGTGATGACGCTCCATCTTCTGTTTGATTTTATAATTGTCTATTTCTACAGAATATTTGGAATCTTTCTCAAGATCAGACACGGAGCTGAGTCTTAGGCAACACAGACACCCCGAAGGCCAGAGGCGCCCCGAGGAGTTGGAGGCGGACTGCAGCGTGGCAAAGCAGCGCTGCCGAGAGGAGCCGCGCTGCTCCGCCGTGTACTGGAGCTTCCAGCGGGCGTGCCAGGCGGCTGCGGAGAGGTGCAGCCTTCCCACGGCCAACCAGGAGTGCTTGTCAGCCTGGAAAGGACTGAGGAGAACAGTCCTGGGAGAGTGCAAGTGCTCAGAGCCGCTTCAGATGAGCTGCATTAAAATATGGAAGGGAATATTTAACAACCCTTGCTTACAGTACTCTCAGGAGAGCCAAGCTTCAGCGGCTAATGAAAATGGTGATGATGATGATGATGACTATAATGATGATGTTGATGGTGAGAAAAATCTGGTCACTGGCACAGGTTAGAGTTATTCTGGCAGTCTGAATGCTTTCATACATAACGGGAGTGTCTACAGTCTGTGTAAAATGTTTTCCTGCTCATTTGCAGTTTAACATTGAAAATGAGATAATTTTAGGAGGCTTATTTGTAAATAAATTCACATTTGATAGTGAGTTAGATAGAAGAGTATCAGCCTAAGTGTGAATACTATTGTCCT
This sequence comes from Atrichornis clamosus, assembly GCA_013400975.1. Classification (NCBI taxonomy): domain Eukaryota; kingdom Metazoa; phylum Chordata; class Aves; order Passeriformes; family Menuridae; genus Atrichornis; species Atrichornis clamosus. Next base: position 142,418 of record WBMZ01009268.1, on the reverse strand, counting down.
TCAATGCAACCTGATCCAAATCAGTCCCTTCTGTTTTTCACTATAATTAGAAACAGTATAAGACCGATAAAATTTTCTAATAGCGAAAATTGTCTGCTTGCCTTGACTTTAGGTCATGACAAGCAGTTAGTTGAACTTGAAAACCGGTCCACTGATGAACATATTAAGGCCTCTCACTTTTTTTTATTCATGAGAAGTCTGACTTTGTAATGCACTGATAAGTTCTAAAAAACTCGAGTTGACTTCTAAAAAACTCCTACTTGAGTTCACAGGATCTATAATTGTGTAAAAAATGTTAGCAGCAGCCTTTGATAAACTCTGCTTCGATCCCAAAACTTATGAATATATGTAATAGTGGGTTTAGAATTTGTCAGTGGGTTCTATTTGGTCAAGCTAATGTGTTTTATTCTTGTTTATTTTTACTACTGGTGCTATGGCAGCTAGACAACCAATACTTTAAAGTTAAAAACTAAGCTAAGACATTATTTATCACTTATGCCTGCATCTATGTCTGTTTCTTCTAGACAATATTAGTACGGAAACAAAATTACAATGGGGTCTATCTGCTCTCTCCAAACAAGGTAAGTATGAATTTACTTACGAATCTTAATAAATAATTTTAGCTCTGTTTCCATATAGTGTACAACATACCTTGAGATTAATACTTCTCATTCAGATGAATGAGCAGGGAGCCAATAGATACAACATATTTTCAGTTAAGGTACTGGGTAGATAAGAATCCAAAAATGGCAGGTAACAATCGTGATCCTGTTAAATTTACACAGGCAAATCTTATCCCATAAATATTTTAGGGTCTGAATTTTCTAGGTATTTTTGGAAGGTTTATTTCACAGTCTAGAAATATCTAAACTGATGTTAAAAGCACAAAAATGTCATTTATATTCTCTTAATCATTACTTATTACATAGCCTAGCACAAGACTGCACACTGGAGATTCCAGCAGTTTCAGGAGGGTTGCTTATGAGGGCCAAGCAGTGGAAGGGAGCAGTATGAAATTACACGATAGACTAAAAAGAAACAAAGCTGGAATAGCTGGATCAGACTTTTGGGAGTCCAGCTTGTTTTTACTGGGAATGTTGTAGACAGGATGACTGCCAGTCATCATTTGAGAAAAATTTTCTTTTAATTTCGTTTTAAAAACTGTTATTCTTTTTAGCATACACAACAAACAGAACCTGTTTGGATGTGAACAGGGAGTGCGTTGAAGATGAAGTATGTAACAAACAGTTGTCCCTGTACCTTAAAGTTTGCTCAGTAAATAAGAAGTGCAACATGGAAGAATGTCAAGCAGCCATAAGGTTCTTCTATCGAAACATGCCTTTTGAAGTTGCCCAAATGATGATATTTTGTGATTGTATCCAGCATGATGAATCCTGCCACAGAGCCAAAGAACTTCTCCATGGCAAGCCCTGTGCAGCTGCTGCCGTTTCACCCCCATCATGTCTGAAAGTAATCCACATGTGTGAAGAGAATGAATTGTGCAGGTGAGTAGAAGAAGTATTTTGCCCAGTAACGTGCTTTTGAACAGTGATTTAGTCAAACCATTTTTATACAAACTCTGTGTATCTTATCTATAATAAAATTATTTTCTGCACTGTGTCTTCTGTGTTTGCCATCTTCACAGATGTTTGCATCAACTGTGGCTATTCCAAAAGTAATTCCACAATAAACTGAAACAATTAATTTTCAGAAAAGTCTGGAACCTAGTGTAGGCTTTTCTTCTGCCTGTATCATGACACTTAACACCATTTCTGCTGGACAAACTATGCTGTTGCATGTTTTCATTACCACTTTCTTCAGAAAACACCTGCTTGTCTGCACTTTTGCCCTCTAGCAGTTTGCCCAAGTTGTGCACCAGACCAGACAAAGTTTGTTTGTTTAAAGTAATTACCTTTCAAGGGCAGAGTCTGACCCTTTGTATCCAAAACAAACTTGGCCTGTTAGGAAAACTTTTGTCTTTTTCTCTTCAAGCATACTTGGACATTTTGTGTTTTGCTAGAATTTGGTGGACAAAAGATTGACATTGGATGTCAATCTATTTAACGTAAACTTATTTAATGTAAAATAAGTTGAATATTCATTCTTCCTTCACATTGCCCAACAAACTGATCCACTAGAACAGCACCTGGTGTGATTTCATTGTGATGACTGGTCTAATTCCTCTATCCACATTTCTTCTCTGAGTATCTGAGACTATTGAAATTCACACTATTTGCTAGACTGAGAAAATCTCCACAGGTACTGATTAGGAGTGCAGTTGTTTTTTCTCAAAATCAGAGCAGAATTTATGGCAGCTATCAGTAACATCAGGACTTCTTAAGGCTTAAGTGTTACCTTGGAAATACACTCTCTTTTAGTGATGATCCTTAAATGTCTTTTCATGAGATCACAATTTTTGAAGTGTCATTGTATACCTTTTTTTTCCCTCCCACCAGGAAAAAATACACAACTTTTCAGTCAGAGTGTTGGAGACATGTGACAAAAAAGTGCTACAATGATGAAGCTTGTCTTGAAACTTTAATCAAGGATGAGATGCCCTGTTCTGCCAACGCGGACTGCAAAGCAGCCTACGTTAGCAACTGGGGCACGGTGCTGCGCGTGGAGTGCACCTGCCAGAATCTGCCTCCTGTGGAGCAGCCTTTGTGCAAGCTCTTCCATCACATGCTTCACAGCAAGTCCTGCTTCAGCGAGTTGCGTGAGTAACACATACAGCTTTACAGGGTAATTGTTTTAAAGAGTATTGAGATGCTGACTTACACCAAATCTTTACTATATCTTTGCTACCACTGATTTCAGCAAGATCTGTGGCTGCAGGCTTTTTTAAATCCAAATCAAAATACAAATTACGTACACAGTTTTGTCTTCCTGTTTGGGGATAAAGTTAAATTAGTAGTAAACCAATGACATTGACTACATCTCATGACATGAGTTTTCTGAAAGAAAAGAATAGTTTCTGGGGTCTGTGCTAATATGCACATTAGAAAAGTCTAAAGTCTTCCTGTCATTGCCTTAATGTTGTACTTTGGTACACTATTTTTACAAATAATACGAGGTAGCATGTTGTTTTTCTTTCTTTTCTTCTTGGAGTCTAAATATTAGTATAACTTACATATATTTAGCAATAGACTTCATTCCACAGAAAATATCAATTATTTAAATAGGACCTTAAATAGGAATAGAGGATTTAGGATTTGGTCTTCAGTAAAAACACTGGGCTTAATTCAGATGAAATACAGGTACATTCTCAGAACCAGTAACGCCTTCCATGTGCTAAATCAACTACTTATTTTTTGTTGAATATATAAACGTCCTTGCCACGTCTTTGGTTAAGAGAATTGTTAATGCAATAAGTGGCAATATAGAGCAAATATTAATGTTTTAGTCTGAACCAGGAGTGTGCCTTCAAAGCAAAGCTCCTGTATGCCCTCACTTATTGTGCCACGGGTCACATCACAGGGTGGTTCTCCATCACAGGGTCCCTGCACTCCTGAAGCACAAAACTGAACCTGAAGATTCACATGCAGCCTGTGCAGTGCTCCAGGTACATCCAGACATCTGGTCCATTGACCAAAACAAAAATCAAAGTATCCTTTTCTCCTCAAATCTCCGATCTATCACACAGCTATTTTGCTATATAAATCCTCTTAGGATACATTACTTGCAAGTGCATCATACCCTGTGCCAGTTATCTGCTACGTGTAGTTATGTATATTCTTAAACTAACTTGGGAGAGGTAACAATATCTAAAGATTTCAATGAAAGCAATGTCTCTTTCATAGTTTTATCTGATGGACTGTTTTGAAAACATGTATGAATTGTGTGCATGTGTTTCATTGAATGAATTATCTACTTTTTTAGTTCTAGTGACAAAAATGGTACCACTGATAAGGGTGTAATATTTTTTCTTGTCACTCAAAGGCTATTCAAAAATTGAAATCAAGTTGCTGAAGCACTGCTTTCAGTTTAGTTAATCATTACTCATAGTCAGACTCTGAGAAAATATTAAAAATCATGTAACAACTTCCCTGGAGAAGTGATAACTTAACACACTTAGACTTGACACTTCTAGCAGTGATTTTGCTGATGAATGTTATTTATTTATTTGCTTTACAGCTGAATTTACTGGTCCAAATGAGTGAACACATCATCGTGTTAGTTATTTCTTTACCTGCAAAGCAAAAAGATGATCCTCATGTCTGAATAATCAAATAATTGTTCATGAGCTTTTGCCATTCCCTGAAGCAGTCTCAGGATAAAGTGGTTTGGGTTTTTTTGTGATTGAAATTTCCCTAACCTAATTGGGATTGAAGAAGAGCAGCTTAGGTTCTCATATGCTGCAACAATTTCCTGGTAGTTAAGCAAAAAGAGTTTGGGGATCCAGGGCCTTTGGCTGAATAAAGGATCAGTGCCTACTCCACAGAACATTTGCAGGTTATTGTGAATCTTGCTGCCTTTTTTTTTATCGAGGTGTCTAGTTGTAATGCAGCTAAACTGATGATGGTGATGATTATGGAGTTTATCATAAGGCACAGTTTTAGTGCCATTATCTGCATGGAAGTTCAGAGATGTGGAACAACTGCTCTGTTGCAGATCCCACCCGTCCCCTTCAGCTGACTCATTCCTCTGGCCTGGGGGTGAACTTTGCCTGACTTTCACTCTTACCCTGGCCATGATCTTTAGCAGCGAAGCCTTTCTGAATAGGCAAATACCCAGGGCTAGGAAAAGGGATCTTTGCCTCTAGAACTGGTGTGAACTGACCCACAGGTGGTGGTTACACCATCTCATCTTCCTACTCTTGCATGGCACAGCCTTTGCTACAAGTGTTGCTCCCAAGGCTGTGCTCCCAGGATGACATTCGCTGCAGACTCAGTAAAAGGCAAGAATTGTGACTAACTGGCTGCTGTATGAGGCAGAAGCACAGCGTGGATCAGTGCCAGTGCAGGATCAGTGTCTCAACAGGAATAAGCAAAAATGTCAGTAAGGGAAAGCAAACATTAAACTTTCCAAAATATTTTAGCTCTGGGTTGTACTTTAGGATCTCATAGAAAAAAAAAATTACAAGTAGGTTTAGTCCACTGTTATTTGGACAATGTTCCAGGCTGCAAATGTGAGCCTTTCTTCTATTGTTTTCATTCCGAAAGGAAATAAAAATTTCTTCATTGTTCATGTGAGTGACCATACATATCTTTGTATGGTTTAGCCTCCTGCTTCATGAACTATTCTACTTAGGTAAACCTTCTATTCTGCATTTCAACAGAAGATATATATGTTCAGATGTATCCATGAAATTATACCCTCTAAGAGGACAGGCCTCTGTGAAAAAAATTGCTCAGGTCTAGCAATTCAGTTGGAGAATAAACTCTGCCTTTTGGAACTTACTTCAAACTACTACCCATGTCTCATCACTTCTACGTTGGTTTGGTGGACCCAATTCTTTTGGTGGCCTATTTTTAAAGTAGTTTATGTGAAAAGAGAATTTAAGCTGTTTTGTGGCAGAGAATATTCTCAAAGTGTGCTTGTCCCCTATAAGAAAAACTACAGGGGATATTTAACTGAGATGGGAAGGGAAGAACTGTTATGCACTCATTCAATTTGTTCCTCAAGTGTCAGTAAACAGTATTTTTAAATAGCTCTCTTTATAAATTCTGTGGCTGTTATCAAAATATCAAACAGTAATATTCACTTATATTATTACCTAAAAGTAATGTTTTGAATGGATGTTTTCTTTCCAATATTCAGGTCAAATTTCCATTCAGAAGAAGGATTTTCACTGGGTAGATACAGAAATGCCAGGGGAAAAGCTTTCTGGAGCACAGCTCCATTCTTCTGCAATTAATGGTGAGTTTGGGCAAGTCACTCCATTGTTTTCATAGACTTCTCTTCAAATATCCCTCACGTATGATAGAAAAGACTAAGGGCTGGGTCCCTTGGATGTGTTGAGGCAAGTGAACTTGACCTGTTGCTCCCCTGCTCAACCTGGATATCTCCCTACATGTTTGGCCTAGCTTATATATCCACAAAACAAAGTTGATGAGACTGAACAAATTTCTCTAATAAATGGTTTTGAAATAGATATCTCACAATTGCTGTATTATAATTGGGCAAAATTAAGCTATTAAGCCTGCCAGAGCCTGGCTCTTTCTACAGTCATTAGAGAGTAGAAGTCATAATGTGTAATACAAATTATTAGCTTTGATGTCACATCTACTTCTGCCTCTCCCAACTTTTGTAGTTACAACAACAAAATTAGAAGCCACAGTAAGTGGTCTGAGAAGGGACTTGTGTTGCACTCCATCAGACTTTACCTTCTCATACAAAATATCATGTGGATCATGATATCCCATAGGCAGAAGAGCTGCAGCTGCTTTTATTTCCAGGCATTTACAGTAAGAAATTAAGCAATATAAAGGATATTGAATTAATATACAAATGTTCTCATTGTTGAAACAATATTATTTTATATTTCCTTTCAAGAGACCCAATTACAGCATGGGAATTCTGAAGAACTTAATGCACAAATATCAACTCTAATGAGAATGACCTGTTCTACCTTATGTAGGACAGATTACAATACTCCAGACATTACTACAAATTGGTTCTCAGAATGGTTCATACAGAACACTTTTAACAGTAAAGAAAAGTAATTTGGTCTCTGCATGCAGTACAAAATGAAGGGACTTCTAACCCCCCCATCCTTCAACTACTGTTGAGAAATGGGCAACCTGAGAAGTATAAAAATGGATTAAGGGATTTAATCCTAAGGGATTAAGGATTCCTGAGACCTGTGTGTGCATAATTAAACATTTGGCTGTAGCGTTAGCATTAAAATTACTGAGGAATCATATATGTCATCCAAGTGCTCTGTGTAGCCAGAGAAGAAAGTCAGAGACCCTCAAAGGAAGATTAGTCCAATCTTTTTGGACTGCATCTGCTGAAAGTGTTGACTAATCTTTGCCAGTTACAGGGGGAGCCTCAATCCCTAGCTGGAACGAGACTCTGGTTGTTAAATAATGCAAGTCATAATACAAGAAATCCTGCTCTAAGTGAGAAAATGCAAAATGTGAGATATTTCACCCCTGTGACTAGTTCTAGCTGCAGACACTTTCAGTGGGTAAAATGTGTTATACATTTCCTTCAGAGATTCAGATAAATATTAGTAAAAAGCAGCCTGCACCCAGTTAATTCTGGTCCCACTGAAGTCTGAATACTGTCCAAAAAGCTTTCCTTTAAGTCTTAACTGAATTTTGGATGCCCTTAGAAAAATAAAAAGAACGCTGACCAGCCTAAACCATACAATAAAATATTCTTTCTGTTGGAGCTGTCATGTGTGCTACATGGGAACTCTCTAAGCCATAAAAGTCTCACAGGAAGCCAGGCCAAGAAGAAGAATTTGATTCAGGATATCTATCTACCTGATGGTAAAAACCACACTGCAAACTTTTTCATAAATTTCACTGCCAAAAATCTAACCCAGTGTCCTAGAATCATATGCTAATAAATGTGCCTTACTCAGGCTGCAAAAGGAGATTATCATCTTCACAAAATATTTATCTTTAATGAAATCAAATCCCAAGAAGAATCTCAGGGTCCAGAGGCAAAACAGTTATGTTGTCAAATACGGCCTTTCACATGTGTGAAGATTTTTGAAGATACTTGCTTCTTAGCTTTTTTCTGCTTGGAAAGGAGGAGATAAAATCTGTTGATGTCACTACATTAAAATCTCAGAAGAATCCTGTACTTAGTTTGCCATTGAAATAGACAAGGAACTCTTTCACCAGTTGAAATAAATGACCATCTAAAGATGAACACATGCCGAAGGAACTCAGTATTTTTTCAGCTTTTTCTTAATTTTTTACTTCAAAATATAGCTTACTGTTCAAAAAACCAGTAAGATTTCTCCATTCTATTCAGCAGCATTGCAAATCATCCCAGTGGATAAGACTGCTTTAATAAAAAAAGTCTTTCACAATAAATAAGGTATCTAAACAGATATAAATACTTTCAAATATATTTGAAAATAAATAGAAGTGAGGAAGTTGAAAAACTATTATTCCAGCTTTTGGTGTACAAATATGATACCAAGATTACATAAAAATGTTGACTGGATTTAAACACATTCACATTCTCAGGAGGGAACAGGCCAACAGAGCCATCTGTGGGCTGATACAACTCTGTTAACAAGATGTGATGGACAGTCAGAATCATATAAAAGTAAATGAGACTTTTGCTCTAAGCTTAGATGGGGCCAGAATTTCATGTCATTTTGAAAATAATATCAAAAAGTGATAAATTTATCAAAACTTCAAATATGTTGTGATGGCCTACCTAATAATGCATTTTCATCCCGGCTTTGACTTTATCCTATGCAAATTATCTCAATGATTTTACAGATCCACATAATTTTAAAGATTGCTTCTCACACTTTAATATGAAAAATGATTCATGTGTGATGATAAGCATTTACTTTCATCAGCATGGAGCTTTGGAGCTAAGTTGTGGTTTATTTATTGAAGAGCAAGCTAGAAATACAGAACACTTACCCTGTTCTTGTGAAATACAGTAAGATTGGGCTTGTCCCAAAAAGTGCTGAAATTTTGTCTTAAATTGTAATGTTATCATATATTTCCTACTGAGGAGTTTTGCTGTGCTGAGTGTCTAGATAAACAAGTAATTGGCAGAGTTTATCTACGAGTATACCAGCTACTGTGGGAACTGAGATTAGTTCAGCTCCAGTGACTTTAATTTGTAAGGTACCAAACACTGTCAATCTGCCCGTTTTATAAATGTAGAAAAAAGCCTGTGACAAGCTACAGGGAGCCAAGAAACCGCTGAGCACAAGCTGGGATGAATCTGTTTGATGACTCTGCGCTGTGTACACACGAGCAGGTCGATTTACAACAGGGTGTCCCCCCTCTGACTGTCCCAGCTGTTGAGCTCACAGTGATGCTCCCGCAAGCCTCACGGCCGGGAACGTCCGTGTGGACATTGCATTTTTTCAGATATTGTCAAAAAAATAGAAAAAATTTATTTCATTTGATCATTTTATCAAAATGAAATACCTTTTACAAAGTTTATAAGAAAAATATCACAAGGTTTTGGTGAAAATCTATTAGCCTATTTGTAACCATCCATGACTGTAATGATATCATTTGTAAGATATAAAAATTTTCCTGGCATTGTGGTAAGTGATATCCCTTAAATACTCTGCCTAAAATATGTGTGAAAGTCATTTTCCACTTCAAAAAAGTAGAAAACTTGCCCCTACAAGTGTTCCTGCACTTGTAAAAGGTTTTTAAAAGTGACTGTATATACAATTAAGATTCAGAAACAGAAAAAAATGCCTACAAATTTCTTGCTAAAAGTAAAGCATAATCATCTTAAAGAACTGTTGCAAATTGAGAGGTGGGCCAACTGCTGATGTAGTTTTTAATATATGTTCTTAGCAGTCCTGCTCTGACACAAGATAGACCTTGCCCCTCTTTCTTCAAAAATCCACCACAGTAATTATCTTTCAGTAGATTACTGGATTAAATGGAATGTTCATTCCATTTGTGCAAATTGTGGAGGTTTGATCATTGCTTTCATTTTTCTTATACTGGAAAACTTGAACTTGGGATAGTTTTTTTCTGGAAAAAAAAGTGAGTGTCATCCTAGAATGAAATCCAGGCAGGTGCAACCCCCTGCTCAACTCATTGCTTGCCTTGCTGTGGAATACATATCCATTCTGTCTTCCTGGAGCTGCTCCAGCATCCACACCACCTGTGCTTGTATTACACTGTACACAGAAATGCCTCATTTAGGGTTTGTGTGTGCACATGCACAAACAACACACGGAACATATAAAAAGTGATAACTTCCTCAGAGACCAGAATATGGCCTTCTCACAGCCCAGATAAATGACCCAGTGATGAGGTCAGGAGTCCATCTCTTCCTTACTGAATGTTTCACTGGCTGTGTAAGGTGGGGAAAGTCAGGAACAGCTAAAGCCCTCTGCATCTGAGTTCCTCTAAAAACTTATTAGATGGTATGAACATGACAGAATCAGCGCAACAGAAAAGTCTTACGTTTTGTTTCACGCTTGTGGCTTTGCATTTGCACCCTCTTGTCAATTCATCCAACCTCCACACGTCCCCATCTCATGTCCAGGGCTTACGTTACACTCTCAACAGAAACATTTCCTTCAGAATATTTGATAAAAACTGATGGATTAATTCCTTCAGGAAAAATAAGTTTCTCCTCATTTGGAAAACAAAAGTTGAAACAACTCCCAGTTTTTCAACAGTTGGAATTTTTAGAACATAAGCCACCTAAGTGACTTTTTGGTGAGAAGCCTAACAGAAAGAGGAAACTCCATGGGAATGGTGCCCAGAAACAGTGTGGTAGATCCCATTTTACATTAATTTGACCCTAGATCAAGTATTGCTCCACACTGTAATTACTGTCATATGTGAAAAAAGAAAATAAGTCTAGTAGGTAAGAGCCAGGTCTGCTCTGGTACACAGAATAAAATTAACATTTTAAAATCAATAGGGAGAATAGTCCAAAACAAAAATCAGAGTAACAACCTGTTCCCCTGGAGCAGAGTAAAAGACAGTGCTACACATATGAAGCACTACTGGAGCTGGTATTTACTAAAAGAGGTCTGATGTGCACCAACTGGCAAAGGAAGATTTATTCTTACCACTGACACACCGTCTAGGTCTTTTTCCTCCTTTTAAATACTTATGTCCAAATTGATGGCTAATTTAGCTTACATATATATGCATTCCAATACAGATCTCAAATCTGATTCTTATTACTGAAAAAGTAAACGTTTTATTTCTGTTTTCTGTTTCTTACTTATAGGTGAAACAATCTACATTATTGCCTACTGCTCCTGCATAGCTCTCATCCTAGGAATAGTCCTGTTGACTCTCCTAAAGATCAGGTAATTTGATAGGGATATTAATCACTGGTTCTAGGAAATAGAAAAAACCAGAAAATAAAATGTTTTGACTTAGTTAAAAGGTGGACATTGTGGTTGTCTTTAAAAACAGTCCAGCATGCCCCAGTGATGGAAAGAACTGACACTGTGGGTGTCAGCAGGGAAGAGTGAAATACGATGTGTATCTACAATGCCCTCCATTCATGCAGAGATCCCAGGCTTCAGGAGGTTTCATTTCCTGTCGCATGGCAGGGGAAGGTGAAATCTGAATTCAAAAATTCTGTGAAACTACGTTCCTAGCCCCATAGCAGGCAGAGGTAATGCAAAAAGGAAATGAGAATATTCAGCATTATAATGTATTTAGAAACCAAACCATGAATGCTGCTATTGTAGTTAATATTCTTGCCAAATGCCATTTTTGCTCATAGGATTCTGTAAACAACAGCCACCATTCCTGCCATCCTTCCCCTTCCCTGCTCCCTTCCCTCCCTCCCTCCGTATGAGAAACTGCCCATACACCAATGCTTGGTAAGAAAACAGAAATGTGCATTCACTTAGTTAAATGAACATGGCCTTTTCTTAAATTTCTTGGACCGAATTAAATGGCCAGATTTCAAGAATTGCACTGTCAGATGATAGGTAACAGAACATGATGTAGCAGGAGCTATATATAGTGGGAGGGATATCGAGTCAAATTTCATTATTAAATTCAGAAGCAGATCAAAGAGGAATTGTAGAAAAATGCAAAAGGCAAGTCAAGGATATATGGGAACAGAGGCTTTCTCTTTACATTTGCAGTTACAGGAATATCAGCATATAAAGAAAACTCAGATTTAAAGAATATAGAGGATGGAAGAAAGAACAGGGCATTAATAACAATGAAGGGGATTATTTTATACCACAGTGTTTATCATAAAAAGAGAGGAATTTTGCCACTGATTTCAATTAAGCCAAAGTTCAAATCAAAAGCTATATAGTTTATTGTTAAATACATGCACATTCTTTGTTTTCAGAGCCTGCAGAACAAAATACGAGTCAAGAGGTCCCTCGCCAGACCATTCTTCTGAAACATTTATGGCCCATTACAAAAGTCACAGATGAACTACCCTGTTGCTTATGCTTTTTAAGGCTATTCTCGAAAGCCAGCCTGTTGTACATATGCCATAATAAAATACATATTAGAAAAACTACTATAAATTATGGAATTTTGTAGTTAAGCATACAGAACAGTTTTATATTTATTAGCTCGTTGTAAACCTTTCCAAGCTGAAAAAAAGGTGGGGGGAGAAAGGTAGAACTGTGCTCTCTCTTATTTGTGTAGATTCACAGAACTGTCCAGAGCTGCACATTTACCACATTTTTAGGTGCACGTGACACTGGTGTAAATGCTGTATCAACAAATCTTTGAAGCCCACCCTTCTGATCTCAACTCATGTGGAAGAAATAAAAAAAATTCCATTCAGGAACATTCTAGAGAGCTGATAAAAAGCACATACGTGGCAGTTTTGTACACTAAGCTCCCAGGTACCAGGTACCTGATGTGATATTTGTAAGGCAGCAGTGACAGACAAGCTGCCTGTAGTTTGATGGTGCAGAACTTGCAGGGGAGGAGAAGATGAGGATTACAACCCCTTTCAGAGCTAAAACGACTATCTGGAATAATGCTTTGACTCCGGAATGTTGGTGAAACTGTTTTTAATTTCTCCTCCAATATGCTTCTAAAAGAAATGAGGGAGGTTTGCCACTTTGAATACAATAATTTTAGAAAGCATTTTGTGGTCTGAACGCCCAGTGGAGAGAGCCACTTGCCTGGGGCTGAAGTGCCTGCTTCTCAAGAGAGAAGCTATGACCCATCTCACCATCTGTGTTGCCTATTCATTGTCTCTAGGCAAGACCCGAAGTGCCTCATTCTCCCCTTGCAGTGTACTGGGAGTCACGGTCCCTAAACACCATTCTGGATCCCACTTTCTGGCTGTGAGCTCTGGATTTCTCTCTATAGCTGAGTTGTTTTGCTAGATTTAAGCTTCTATTTACTATCAGTGAGTTGTCTTTGTTAAATCTTTGTAACAATCTGGTTCTGGTGAACACAAGATAATGGACTGGCATTTCTTACTCAAATGTAACCATGAGTAGCACATGTATTGTCTTATAATAGCATCTGATTAATTAACTTCGTTTTAAATGTGATTAATTTTAATTTTGTTTGAACTATCACTAAATGTAACTCAGCTCCAGTTTTGACCATGACAGAGGACTGATCTAAGGCTAGATGACAGATCTAGGACTAGAAATTAATGTGATCAGAAAAGCAGGAATCTCTACTCTTTAATGTGACTTTTGCTTCTGGCTTTGGTAGATTATGAAATTGTTAGTGTGACAGCGAAATCTTACATATGCAGTTCTATTGGGGAGAGGCTTAGAAATTTTTAACAATTATTATAACATGCATTTTCTCTGTCTTTATCATCTGCATAAAACAAAAAGAGAACCTCCTTGTTCTGCAGTCAAATATCCTGTCACTACTAAATCAGCATTTGGACCAGAATACAGAAACAGAAAAGTGCAGATAGTTTGTTAATCAAAAAGATCTCCTTTAGCAGTCCAGCAATTTGCAGCATTTAGGTTACCTCCCACCAAAGTGGTATATTCATATTCTCCATCTTAAACCGGTGAGGTGGGAAGACTTCAAACTGAAAATACTCTTGAGAATATGTTTTCATCAGTGTTGGATAAAAACATTGCTTTATATAGGAAATGCACTTCTGACATGAACCCTGTGCTGATTTTCAGTCTGACTTCAAAAAACAGTGAACCCTCCATGTCACAAAATTTGAAGAGATCTATTTAAATTCAGATTTAACTAAATCTCAATCAACAACAAAAAAATAACCTTCTGTCTTAGAAACTTTTTGTTTTCTAATTAGATACTAGAAACACAACTCATATATGTGCTTAGACATACACGCACACAAATAAGTACGTAAAATGTATTTGAAACGGAGGGTATGTGAGTTAATCTGCAAGACAGCAAGACATTTAGTGACTATTGTGTTTCTTCTGCAATTTTACAGGCTATCGCATTAGAGATGACTTAAATGCTTAATGGAAAAAGTACATTTCCTTCAGACATGCGAAAAGTATTCTGTCAATTGTATCTAGGTGTTAGTTATTAAATAAAGGGATTTCTGCTGGGGTGATCTGTATTCCCGTGACCCTGATTAGACTCACACTGCTTCACAAACAATGTTGTGATCAGAGAATCATAATATCAGTTAGTTTGGAAAAGACCTTTTAGGATCTTTGAGTCCAACCATGATGGAAGAAAAATCAGTATTTTGTAAGAGCTTCATCATTAAAATCTTTCCCCCCGAAGTATGACATCTGCATCTAATTCCCAGATGAGGAAAATTCTCACTGATGATAGGATTCCCAGGACACAGGTAATTTTGGGTGAGGACATAGCGTTCCTCCTCTTTCCACTGGAGCTAGGACATCCCAAAATGAAGCAATGAAGGCTGAGTGGGATAGAGGGAGAAAGCATGAATTTTTGCCCTACAGCACTCTCACTTGAAAGGGAGAAGACTGGGTTCCAGTATTTTCTTTGAAGATTGTTTATGCATTGTCTCTAAAGATTGTTTCAAATTAAATGTGTGAAGAGTTTTTGAGACAAGCACAAGGACTAGCTCTTCCTTATGCAGTATTGAAGCTACAGGGCTGTAAAGGCCAAGTTTCCACTTCTGTCTTGCCACAATGAGTCTTGAATTCTTCAAAAGGAAGATTTTTCCCTGGCTGTCTCATCTGTTTGTGTGGTGAGAGAATAAGCTGCTTGGACAGGCATGGGCTCAGCCTTCTCAGGCTGTTGTGGGAACCACATCCAGGTATTCCAAGCCAGATGTCAGACCAAGCAGGTAACACAGAAGATGGATGGAAGCAGCACCAACAGCATCCCCAAGATGGTGCCACAAAACAGAGAACACCATTCAGTTCTTTCAGAAAATTACTATGGGTGTCTTTCCACCAAGGAAAATAGTAACCCTTGTGTTCAAGCTAGGGAAGATAACTAACTGCAGTTCCTGTTGAGGCACTTCAGTAGTAGCGTGGGGTAGGGAATTTTGCTGTTGACTTTGCCAAGAAAGTTCCCTCATCAACATGTTGATGTTTCAGACCACATGCTGAAGTCATTCAGTCTCCCATGAAGTGCGTAGGGAGTCTTAGACATCGCTCAGACAGCACAGCTCTCTACCCCGCATTGGAACATCTGAAGTTAGATAATGCCTCATTGAATTTTTTCAACTCCTACCTCCACTCCTGGCTGTAGCTTTTAATGTTTAGTTAATGGAGGAAATAAATGTTTCCCCAGTAACTGAAAAGAGATTTGTCTCTTGTAAAAGCACACAGGAACACCAGATTAAAAGGTAATCCTAAGAAAAAGCACTCAAAATGGATTACAAGGTAACAAAGTCAACACAGGCATACAGGTCAGTGACAGCTTACATTTACTAATGCTGTATGCACGAGCTGGTTAGTCAGAGCTGCTGGATCTGGCGTAATACATGAGCGTATCAGTTTCAACAAACACCGAGACAGATTTTATTTCAGCTTTAACACCACATATTGCAAAATCACAAATGCATTTAACCATGCAGATACACAACAATTCCTTAACAAACATATAATCTCTTTGACATCAGTTTCAAAGGACTAAGCTGACTTTGGCTGTAGTCCTTCTGCCTGCTGTGTTATTGCAGCAATGAAGATCAACACTGCATTGCAGCAGGACTGTAGAGAAAAATAATCTTCAAAAATGTAAAAAAAGAAAAGCATTGATCAGCAAGTCAAGAACTGGAATTCATTTACTTCTTCAAAGTGATATATCTGTTTAACCACATTTCTAGATACTTCAGATTTAGTAAAGAGAACTTCAGGCAGTGTCAGAAATCACAGAAAAATTCAGTAGCAGAGAATACTGATTTTCAGATATCACAGTAACTAAACAATTTTCCTACCCCTTAAAAATAACTCAGTGAAAAAATAGGCAGATCTTACACATTCACACTAACTCTTTGGACAAGTATTACTTCATTTCAACAGCACTGATCCCGAACAAAAGAAATTTATCTCATAGACTTGCAGTCTTCATTTTGTGACTCCTTAATACAATAATAAAAGTTTTATGAACTCAAATGATGCTATTAAGAGAGGAAAATAAGCCAAAGCCTCTCCGGGCTTATTTGCAAGACTAGAATATTTAGTTTTTATTTCCATAAACTCTGGTTATACATGAAAATTAAACATTAAAGTGCTGGTCCAGAGCCAAGTTGCCCTAATACATAAATGTTTAAACTACAAAGCAAGCTGCTGCTGGAAGACATTAGAACTATTCATGTAGGAGATCCATGTCATTGCTATGTCATTCTGGAAGGCACTGAAGAATGATTATGCCCATACTAATGGAATGAATCAACTCCTCCTCCAAAAAAGCATACCACTCATGCCTTTAACAATGTAATATCTTGACTTAAAATTTTTATAATGACATAGTGGTAAGAACACCTGCTCATGAAAGCCAAACACCTGGATGCAAGTCTTCTACAGCCAGGGGGCTACTTCAGGGAGAAGAGACAGCAGTGTACTCAGCTGGGGACACTGAGAGACCAAAAAAGCAGATACTACTAGTGATGGGTCACTCTGCATATCAGCATAAAGATTTAGGAAGCCAGAAGCACTGGAGAGCATCATCCCATGCTTGACATGTTTTTGAAGGGGTATTGTCTCAACTGCTTTACTATGGGCTGAATTCAGTGCTGCCTATGTGAATGACGCATGCTCATGGCATAGCTATTGGATCAGCCCTTGATCTTAAGAGCAATAGATGCCTATTTCATCAAGCCAGAGATTAGGTGTCAAAATGCTCTGCACAGTCAAAATTATACCAGCCCAGGAAGGTAGAGCAGCAGCAATTTATGCGCCTAAAAAATTTCAGTAGGGAGAAATAAGATGTCTCGGGATTCTTAGTCACACTACAAGTAAACAAGGATTTTATAGGGACTGCTCACCTGGACCCACAGACCTAAATTCATCCCAGGCAGCATTTTTGGCACAACACTGGGTTAGATTTTGCTTTTTAAAAAATTCTGGCTCTGTGTTTCTTTCTCTCTTGTAACAATCTGACAAACAATCTATTTGCCTGTGACCTCCACCCCGGATTACTATAACTCACTATGTGGTTGCAGCTGAACACGTGGATAAGGAATGGGCTCCAGATGTGACTGCTCATCTTTTCCAATGCTCACATCATTATAGAGTAACAGACCTGCATTTAAGGCTCTCCACAAGTAGTTTCTAAAACAGACTCAATAAAGAACTGAGACATTTTAGGTTGTTCATCCACATGATTTAGTAGGTACCCTGTTTCACTGCATAGGGAGAGTTAAGAGCCTCAGAACTGCAAACCAGACAGCGCAGATGCTGAGAATCCTAGGATTCACTGTGCACAGAGGCATAAAAATGGACAGTATCTGCTCAGTTCCTAACTTGGCTGGCAATTGAAGCCTTCACCATCACCTTCAAGGAAAAGAACTCTGCAATCTGTTGCAGAGACATTTTTTTCCTGTGATCTTCCTGGTCTTAGGAATTTTTAATTCCATTCTACCCAGTGGCACAGCTTCATACAGATTTACTAGAAAGTTTGTTCTTCTTCGGTTCTGTATCTAGGCAGGTGGTTAGATCTATTAATTAGGATGCTCAACAAAATCACAGAATATGCTGAGTTCAAAGGGATCCCCAAGGATCATGGAGTCCAGCTCCTGGCCCTGCACAGCACCATCCCCAAGAGTCACACCACGTGCCTGAGAGCATTGTCCAAACGCTTCGTGAACTCTGCCAGGCTGGTGCTGTGACCATTTTCCTGGGGAGCCTGTTCCAGTGCCCACCCACCCTCGGGGTGAAGAATCCTTTCCTAATATCCAACTTAAACCTCGCCTGACACAACTTCAGGCCATTCCCTTGGGTCCTGTCATGGGTGAGCATTTGAATCTCCCCAGGCTGAGCAGCAAGCTCAACCTCAGATCAGTTGTTTAGACATTCAGGTTTGCATCAAAATTGCTTTTTTTTTTTCAAGGGCTGACTTCACTTTCATTCTTTGGGAAGCTCAATCTTGTTTATGTCGATTAAACATGATTGCTTACAGTGTCTTGAGTGAAAGAAAATTCATCAGGTCCTACATGAAAACTCCATACTCCAGCTCAAAATGAGCCAGTTCTGTTCCTACAGAGAAAACTAAAGAAGAAAATTTATTGTTAAATGGGAAAGTATTACAGTAAGGTTAGTCACCTTCATGGGTAAACGGCACATAAATTAGGGAGTTTTAAGATATATCAATTCTGGCACCATGTTTAGGCTTAACCAGTAATTACTAGACTAAGTACTGCCTGAGTACTGCTGCACTCCTCACTTCTTCACTGGATCTGATCCATAACAGAATTTTTAAGTCTATGCCTGGTTCAAGACTTTGTTTTATTTATGTTTTGATATATGAGCCATAGTGGATGCTAAATAGCAAAGCCCCAGCTGAAACATGAGGAAAAGAGGAAAGAGCTTTTTTTGTAGTGACCCAACCATGCATCCAGGGCAGGTCACCCAAATCAGGGTATTCATACCTTCATGAGCACTGGAACGTCTTTTTACTAGATACTGCAGGAAAAGATTCAGTATTTTGGAGTGACAGGCAAGATATTTCTTGCCTCACCTGAAGACATTTCTTTGTTTATCCTTTGACTCTTACCATGAGAAGAGTGAAACAATGTAACATTAGTTTTGACTATCATTATGGCATAAATAGGATAGAGGTATTATATCAATTTTATGGCTTTGTGTTGCCTGGCATGCAGTTTGACTTTCTTAAGCTGTGCCAATTCTAAACTACACAACTGGCTAAAAGATCTCAGAAAAAAATTCACTTAGGCATTTCAAAGGCTGTAACTTGGCAGAGTTGAGTTCCAGACAAAAAATTATTACGCCTTTTCTTTTCACATGTTATCTTTCACTTTCTTTCATCTTACCTCTTCCCAAGATTTCATATTTTTGAGGAAAACTGAGAATATGGAAGAAGATCAAAGTCCAGGGTTTTAGATTTTCACGTCAACAGGCCACGTTCATTAAAAATATAGGTCAAGGTTAAGTACACAGACAAGTACAGATGGATCCTACACAACCAACCAGGAACAGTAACGGTACTGATGTTTCAGGTTGAAAAAGATGACAGTAGTTTCATGGCACACTTGAACATTTATAAATAGGATAAGGCTCTTTGAATTTGTCCATTTGTCCATTATTGATCTAAAAATGACAGTGCACTTCATTGGCATCTTGTTGAACTAAGGCATTTAAAAGAACAGTATCATTATCAGTAGCGCACAGAAAAAAAATTCTAAGTGGTTCCCTTTGTGCAAGCTGGTCCAGCAGAATGCTATTATCCTAAAAACTCATGACTTATGAATTCATATCAATTCAGAGCCTATAGAATGAAAAATCGAATTGTTTGGTGAGACCTTGGATGAAAATGTAGCCCCTTCTACACTACTACAAACCTGACTGATGTTGAAAAACTTAGCAATTTTTATTTGCTTCATATAGTTACATTTTATAAGTTGAACAAGAGGCAACTACAACAAATTTAACATATGCAACAAATAAGGAAATTTGCAGGAAGATTTGAAGTATCTGGCAAATTGCCATTCACCACAATGTCTTGGAACAAGATAAAGTCATCCATAATTTAACAGATGTTAAACAAAATTTAAAAAAAAAGTTCTATAGCAAAAAAATTCTTATGGTGGATTCAGATTTGGCTCCACGTTCATAACACAGTGACTTGACAAATGAAAAGTAGAGATTCAGATAAATAAAATACATAATAGAATGGCCACACACAGTGCGGGATCTCATAAACTACTGCAAACATTTGTACTGTTCTGAAAGTCGTCTTGATTAAAATTTAACTATGTACTCACTACTTCTATTCAGTTTTCCTGAAAAGAACTAAAAATTCAATTTAAAACATGGTAAAACATCCTGATGTTTATACATTTTTTCTCATCTGTAGAAGTAGCAGCCACAAAGTTCTGTACTACAGTCATTTATTTCTTACACACAAATCAGACAATTCTTGACAAGACAGTACAGTACAATTACTATTCCCATAATAATTTTTTTAAAATTATGTATAAGTTCTATTTTGCTTCTTTGATGAAATGGTTTTCTTATGTTTCTTTTCCTGATGCAAATATCCTTGGTCAAGGTAGATGAGAAATGTAATCAAGCAGCAAAAAAAAAAAAATCCATTTAATTGATAGTTCCAGTATTGAAGGAAGCTTGTGCAACCTTTGAGTTTGTTTTCTTGTTCAAAGCTGTGCAGATGAAGTTTCCAGCTTCCATCACTGCATAAAGATTTACTCCCTAAAAAAGAGGTGAAAAATGTTAAGAATAATAAATGCACATGTTGAAAATGCTTAAACTCCAAGTATTTTGCTCCAGGGTCAAATTTTTGCATAAAAAGGTCCTGATTCATGTTATAGGTCAGTAACAGGGGATCAGTAGAGCTACAGTGATTTAGAGAATAGTTACAGCTTCCAGTTGTTTGAAACTGCTTTGAGAGTGATTTCTTGTCCTAACAGCAGTGGACAAATACTGCTCCAAATACTGGAGTAATATTTTTCAGACTCAAAAGAATCTGGAATACAGAACTGGAATTACATCTAGAAGAAGCTGGAAGAAAAATGTAGTGTCTAAATATGCACTGTACTTATTAATCACCCAACCCTATAAAACTTCATGCTTGTAAGTATCCCCTTTGCAGCTCAGGAAAATGGAAGAAACACACTTGTATTGGCAACTGAATTCAGGGAGAAATGGGCTCCTGTATTCTCTTGAATAAATAAAATCTCCTTCTTGAAGGAGTCCCTTTCAATACAAAATTACAATATACATTGATAGCACAACTGAGCAAAAAAATTGCAACTGCTTGATCTGCCCATGCTAAAAAACTTGTCCCTTGACCAACTGCTTTTTAACTAAGATACACATCAGTACTGCTTGATTGCTAAAATTAAATCAGATCAGATTAAACAGGCAAAAATACTTCATTATTAGTCTCCTTTATTACTACTCATATATAGTAAAAGTTTTAGAGTTAGGTCATAGAAGAGACATAAGCACTTGCTCCAAAGATTGGAATTTAGAAGCCAGTTAAGTTCCCATAGTAGGGATGAAAAACAGGACTTTGAACTACCAATACACTGAGCAGTCATACCAAACTGGGAGAAGGGTGTCACTCTACATTAAAGTGTACAAGGAGTATTGCACCAGAAATACACTTTCATCAGACTTCCAGATTGATGCACTAATGTTGAGACTAAAACCTGATTTAAACAATTGGATCTAGCAGTCCTATCCACATTCTATGGTAAACGTTGTCTTTTTCATTCTTGGAACTGGCTAAAAATCTTAATGAGAATAGAAATAACCTAACAGAAATGTAATTTTAAAAAATTTAAATTGAAAAAAAATGCTCAAAGTTTCCTATCAGCTCTAGTATTGAGACCCATCTAATACACATAGTTCAAAGAAATCAAAATATATCTCATTTTAGTACATTTATAACAAAGATAATTTCAGCTTATTCTGTTTATCCTTTACTGGTCATTACTTAGGTTTAGTTTGTAAAGTGCTTTTGCATAGAATGTAATCTAAAAGAATTTTAATGCATCTGTGCATTAATGAAATGAGTAGCATACCACCATAGACATATTTGGAAGTTAGATTATGGGAGATGTCAAAATAAGCTCCCCAGACTACACAATATTCATGTTTTCATCACTGTAACACTGCATAACGTGATGTGTTGATAAGAAACAAACGTTCACAGTTCACAGTCATTAAATGGAACACATGTATCTCTGCTTTCTATACTGCCTTTCTTACATAAGTGTTGTGAACCAGAGAGGATCACCATGAGGGCACAAAACTCGGCATTCATGGGCATGACTCACAGATGGGAATGGGACAGGTGTTTGTAAGGGTGTTGACAAAATAATGTGTCTTCAGATACCTATCTGATATCAGAAGATACTAAGTATACTTGGTAACCACTCCATATATCCAGAATTACTCTTTCACACCAATCTTTGGAATGAAACCAAAAAACCCAAAGAAAAGTGCCTCCAATAGTACCTATAAACTTGGATAAGTGCCTTAAGTCAGAAAAGCTTCTGCCAGAAGGCAAAATTCTTTCATTCCCATTGACTTTAAAATTATTTCACATCTAGCCTGACAAAGACTCATTTCAAGGGTCACTTCTTGTTTACGTGTTCTGAAAAATAGTATAGAAAGTATCAATTATTATTTTGATGTATCTAGACAATCTGAACTCAATAATTCAGATTTTACAAATACTCTGAGTTGGAAGGGACCGACAAGGATCATTGAGTCCAATTCTTAAGTGAATGGCCCATATGGGGATCAAACCTGTGACCTTGGTGTTATTAGCACCATGGTCTCAGCAACTGAGCTAAAATAATGTGAGGTTAAATACTGTCCAATACTACTTCGCTCACTTAGGTGAGTTCAGTCAACAAACTGAAAGCTTTAGTGCATAGCTAAGATGAACATGAGAAAGTGCTCCTTGCAAATGGACAGCATTAGCAATAACAATTTCATTTTGTGCCATTACACGAAAAGAAACATGGTAATGGATTTCTGCAATAATGATTTTACAGAATTGGCAACGATACCAAAAACAACCAACATTATAAAGACCAAAGCTCATATATTAAGGTAATAACTTTGAAGCTTTGAGGTTTCTCATTCACTGAAACACTATTTCTTTAATGAGCCAGAAAAGATTCATGAAGCAAAGCTTTGTGTTTTGCTATTGCATAATCTAAAATCTAAAATTAAACAAAACCTAAACAAAACCACCACAAAACAAAAGAAGGGCTAAGCATTTGATGGTGAGATTGTCTCCATGGGATTTGGTATCAGCCTTAAGGACAAGCAGGATTCTTGCTTGGCCACCAGATTGATTAATCTGTTAACAATCTTATCAAGAAGCCTGATACACTTTATGTTTCAGATAATCAGACTATTTTTGCTTAATTGCTTCCTTTTGCCATGAGTATGTCGGAAAGGTCAATGGGTATTTTGCCCAAGGAAAGGCTATTGAAAGCCTAAGGTGCATAGCAATGTAAAGTGAAATGTGTGATTTCTCCTCCTTATTTCAAAGAATTGTGTTGTTTCAAAGGACTAAACATCTTCTTCATGAAGAAAAACTATCCAAAAGTGTGTACAAACAGTTCAAACAGAGTCCCCTTGTACAATGGACACTTGTGATTGAACCTCTTCTAAAGAGGTGTCTGACATCCACCCAGAAGATCCTAAAAAGCAAACAAGAGCAGATAAACTCTTACAGTGACCTCTGTAAGGCACTGAATATGCTTTAACTGTGCTCAGGGAATGTACAATTCAGAAAAAAGATCCATAATCCTTTTATGTCAAGAAACTCCATCAACATGTAAATGGAACTGCAGCCTCCAAACAAGTGATAATCTCCAATGCGCTCCTCAATAATGCAAATCTCCATATTTGAGACATCAGGCATTCCAATTTCTTTCTGCAGTAGTTTAAATGCAGACCACAGACGTTGCAGTTTTGGCAGTTCTTTATATATTCTCCTTTGAACTTGACTCTCAAAGTCTATGCCCAAGTTAAAGTTACTGTAATGCTTGAGTTAACACAAACTCATTATGCTACGCATCCAGAACAATGGTGACCAACAGGAAAACCAAAGAGCACATTTATTGGAGAATGCAGTAATTGATTCCTAGGAATACAGAATAATTAATATGCTAACCAAGCCAGGGATACTAAATGTGTGCTCTTGAGGTGTGGATGCTCACTGGTAAGGTTCATTAAAGTGCAGCTCAGGGCAGATAAGCTGCTCTGCCCTCTCCTCCAAGAACAGGGCTGGTAAATAAAAATGACTATGAAGCCTGCTGGTCAGTAACAGGTTTTGTACAATTTTGAAATATATTAAGTGGACACCTGAGAAATAGCGTCCTGTGCTTGGGCTCCAAATACCACAAATTTTTTCAACTTTGAAGACAGAAAAATTGACAACAATTTAATAAGCACTATGAGCTAAATCCAAAAATGTGACAGAAGCTGAGGTCTGCTCAGTCTTTCCACTCTAGAGATGATCAGCCTTCTGCAGCAATGTCTACAGTGCTGAATTTTTTGTGGTTACTGAGGCAGAGCAATAACTCAAAGTAGCTGCTATTAAGCTCCTCATAGCTCCAGGTAGGGAGAAGGGGATTATTCAAATCATGTTAAATACACATGCCATTTCTACTCTAAATTGCTAATGAAGACAACATCATTCCTGTTATGTGCCAAGCCATGTTAAAGCACTGAGTTTGCAAAAACTACTACGTTCTCTCAATATTTTATTGTACAGCACAAGTTATTGTCAGGTATGTGATGTATGTTTTCTAGAAAAATATTTTTGTTTTCCTTCAAGTCTTAAGTAGAAAGTAAAAATATCTTACTGTGTTGATCCCCAGACCATTAAGCATGTATATGACATCCTCTGTGGCTACATTTCCAGTAGCACCTTTTGCATAGGGACAACCACCAAGTCCTGCAACAGATGAATCCACTACAGCAACTCCCATCTGCAAAATAACAACACGAAAATGAGGCATCAGCACAGAGGATTATTTGTAATTATTCAAAAATGGCACACAGTATGTATTAGTTGCTATGCATAAAATACGCATTTCTCCACAAATTGATGTGTTCCTTGGAGGGAAATCCTTATAATGATTTTAGTCCTGACATCTTTATAAGGTAAGGCTCTTATATGGAACAAAGAACTAACAGTGCATTACCTGTGATTTTGGCAGATAAGATGATTGCTGTTTTAGAGGCTAACAGAACGTTAAGGTTTTACTCTCTTTATCTTTCAATACGGTGTTTTTAAATAACCTGCATCTAGTCTTACAATAGCTTTCCTGCAAAAAACCCACAATCAGTGGAAATTCTCCATAGATATATATATAGGTTCTGAATAATTTTAAGGGAATATTGGGTGCACAGTATTAAGCCTTCTCATTTAAACTAACCTTAATTAAGACTTGAAAAAACACTCAGCTGTCATAACTTTCTGATTTTCATTTCCTTCCTGCTGCACTCAAATGTCTTCTCTCTTCTGATTCATATCAGCATATTCATGATAAAAAATAGTAAACCAGTTACCAGCTCCTCCCAGCAGATATTTCTTTTCCTACGGGAAAAGGCCTTTCCTGTGAGACTGATCAGGGAGTCGGTGAATGGAAATCACCTGAGCCAGTGACTTCCACTGATTTGTTTAGTGAGCTCTTGCACCCTCTTCCTTCTATGATTTGATCTTAAAATAAAGCTGGAAGTGGGAGGCAATCTTTCTTTGTTACAACATTAGGTATGTGATCCAGGACAACGTGTCTCCCTTGTCAGAGAAAGCTCTTCAGTCTCCCCATTGAAGAAGATCTGATGCCTCTGGAGGCATTCAGGCTCTAGAGATAATCATAAGCAGACAAGGATATTAGGCAGAACAATCATTAGGTCTTCAAAGACACAAGCTCCTCCCTACCTTAAGCACATTAGAGGGTTATCTTCCTCATAGGGCTAATTTAGGCAAAGCTGTAGAAGGACAAGTCAGGCAGACTGAATCCGAGTGCAATCACAGCTCAAATTCAGGACAGGAGTTCCTGTGCAGAGATGAGTTTTCAAAACTCCAACTTTGACTTTGGGTCCAGATTGATTCAGAGATTAAACTATGCCTGTTACTCACATTTGCAAATCAGTAAGTCCAACTTAGAAGCCTGACTGCACAGATTGCTGACTTCCCTTCTGAGGGACCTCCCTGTCCCTGCAAGCTAGTCTGGGAGCCTGAACTTCTTCACAGACACGCACATAAGTAGCTGATAAGGTAGGCAAATTATATGTCCTGCATGTTGCAGTTGCTAAGTCCCCTTTCCAAATATACCCATTAGTTGGGGTTTTTCCATTCTGAACTAAACTTCCCTATTGTTTGGGGGTTTTTTTATTTGCTTCTAGTTTTATCAGTGCTTTCCATAGTTTCATCTTTGACCTTGCAGGCTCTTTGAAATACAACATTTCTGGAGAGCAATAATAAAAAATGGAGTGTTGTCCCAGGTCCTATTCTTGAATAGTGAATATAATCTTGAGCTAGGAAGCTGCTCAAAGCCTGTAATAAAGGTCTCAAGGGAGTCAAGGTGCATAACTGCGACAGGCAAGACAGTACCATTTAATATTGCTCACACAATGACAGTCTCTAAGAAGAGATATTGTTCTTTAAGGTACACTACTTTGTGACTTACGGAGTGAATCACCAAAGTACATGTTTCACATTTCAGTCACTTGTCACATGCTTTGTGTAACCCACCAGTCAGAAAATGTGTTATATGACACATCTGTGTCCGCTACACAGAGGATATGGGTTTATGACAGCTCTCAACTGGAAATTCTGTCTCTTTTGCACTAGCTGCTAAGATTCATCTATTTACTCTGGAAGTCATTGCTCTGAGCTCCACAGTCGAAGCTTTCAGGCCTGCAAGTGTCCCTGCAGAGATACACATGAGACTTCTAATTGGAAAGATTTAGGGCATGGTGAAGGCCTGCAGAAAAGGATGTCTAGCATGCAGATGTACAGGTATGATACAAGTATGCATCCCACTACTATGCCTGTTCTCTCAGTCTGATTTTAAGATTTCCATCAGAAATTATCTCTGTTTCAGAGATAAAAAGGTAAAATAAAGTGTCTTTCTTGGAGTTTTTTCCAAACCGTAGGTTATGTCATCAGTGCTATAGCAGGCTTCTTGATGTACTTATTTTCAGTAACTTTTACATGGGGATTAAAGCTACAGGCAAATAATGTTCTGAGGTATGTCATGGCTGTTAAACTCCTAAGGAAGATAAGCAGACTCAGAAACAGCTTCAGTAGCATATAAGCAGTCACTTTCTAATCTCAGTGAATTACCTCATTAAATGCTTGTCCTTGGGCAAAAATGAGAAAAAATATCAACTAAATTGTATTTGGTGAAAAACAGCCAAAAAATGTTTGCCAGGTCAGAGCTGGGGAGAACTTCCTCTTGTGTGGTGTATATTACTACCAGTAGCCTGCTCCAGTCCTTCACAGGGCTCTCACCGTAAGCAAAACCAAGAAACAATATCCTTCCAGCTTTAAAGGGACATGTTTTCTAAATACATTGAGTATATATACGTATTAATGTCTTGATATCCTCTGGCCAAGAGAGAGTTGACCTTTCCCTTAGCGGCCCTCACAGTGCTGTGCTTTGCACTGGTAGCTGGAAGGGTGCTGATAACACACCAGTGTTTTGGCTACTGCTGAGCAGCGCTGCCCCTCTGACATTCCTGCCCCCATCAAGGGCTGGGAGTGGGCAAGATCCTGGGAGGGGACACAACCAGGCCAGCGGACCCAAATCAACCAAAGGGATATTCCATACCATGTGACCTCAACTCAGATATAAAAGCTCAGGGAGAGAGGAGGAATTTGGGGCATTTCTTACTCTGCAATGTTTGCCTTCAGGAGCAACCACTCGGCGTGCTGAGGCCCAGCTTACTGGGAAGTGTCCGAGCATCACTTCCTGATGGGAAGTAGAGATTGACCTTTTCTTTTGCTTATGCACATGCAAGCTTTTGCTTGTCATTTTTCTTTGCTTTAGTAAACTGCTTTTATCTCAACCTAGGAGTTGTTTTCCATCTTATTCTCTCCCTTGTCCTGCTGGGAAGGGGAGTGGCAGAGCAGTGTAGTGGGCACCTGGCACCCAGCCAAGGCCAAACCACTACAGGGATGCCACAGCAACTTGAAGGTAACATGAAGCACATCTTTATCTAACCACATCCTTGTACTCTCAGGCAGCCTTGTCTGAGTTATTCAAAGTACCTCCCCTGGAAACTGAAGTAAGCTCAGTCAATGTATCCTAATGTAGATGCAAGAGCATAAAAACCCTGATGCCTTCTGCTGGCTAAGCAGTGGGAGCAGTAACTTCCACATCAGAGACAGTGGTAATTTCTCTGTCTTTTAAATCATGGGCTATTATGGCTAAACATAAAAAGGAGAAGGTCTAGTCACAGCTTTACATTGGTAACATCTTTGGTGTCATAGCTTTCATCCTAGTACAGGACACTTAAATCATTACTTCCCAGAAGCAGTGTATAAACATGAAGTCTTTAAAATTGTATCTCTATCAGGAAGTATTTGCTATTTGAACGTTAAGCCAGTGGTTTTCATATGGCATATACAATATAGCAACTCTGACTGACCTCCAAATCTGACAGTTCTTCAAATCAGTGCTCTTAATATGCAGTGAGCAAGTGCCTCTGCCTTTAAGATAACGTCTTTTAAAGTTGTCTTCACAATGCTTTTGGTATGATATCTACTGCAACATACTACTCTTTCAGCAGCAGGGTCAGCTGCACCTGTCTGCTCTTGCATGTTGTACAGACAATTATAATGTGTTTGCTAATTCAAGTGCAGAACCACTGCAGTTCATCTTCAGTGTGGCCCCATTCAAAAAAGTCTTTGAATAATCCATACTCCAAGCTCCATTCTAACCGTGGTGAAAACAGATGTTGGAAAACATCCTTCAGCAGTGCTACTA
Organism: Atrichornis clamosus; assembly: GCA_013400975.1. Taxonomy (NCBI): domain Eukaryota; kingdom Metazoa; phylum Chordata; class Aves; order Passeriformes; family Menuridae; genus Atrichornis; species Atrichornis clamosus. The sequence continues at coordinate 113,735 of WBMZ01009268.1, read as the reverse complement.
ACTACTTTGGAGGTTGACATTACAGTCCAGTCTGTCCAATCAGAATCTAAAATAGCACCTAATAAATAATTTCTCTGCAAGTTTGAGCAGCTATGAAGCTGTTTTGCTTTTTCAGCCATTAAAAGTGTAAGGAGCTCTAAAAGAAAATCTAAAACTTGACGAAATATGTCAAATAAGATCTGTTCCCTCATAACATCTCCAATATTTGCCAGGCTTTTACAGGAGATAATGACTTTAAATCTTTTTTGCAATCTAAGCTTGCGAAACATTCACTGTCAATATGACCTGTTTAAAAAGCCCACAGTCTCATTGTCACTTCCTGACAGGCACTAAATTGTGCTGAGATTCATGAGAAGTTGTACTGCAGCTATTTCATAGGATATATCCTAGACAGGCACTCACTGAGTTACTTACATATGGACATGTGTGGGGGTGAACAATGGCTTGGCTTCCAGTGCTCCACTCTCTTTTGACACTTTTTGATAATCACTAAATTCCTGACAGTGGTTCCTGAACACCTTCCAAACTTTCACTTTGGCTAGCTTTAGCTCACTCTCTAGAGAAGGCAGAGGACTTCTTGCTCTTGTCCCATGTTAACTTCCTAATTCCCCAAAGAGAAAGCAAGGAATTAAATTCATCACCTTTGTAAAACAGCCAATTTTAACAGGAAACCATTATTGCCAGTGAATAATAAATACTTCATGTTTCTCAGTTTGCTTTACTACCTCCCCATAACTTCTTGTTGGGACAGTCAGTCTCCTTCCTTACTGATTTTTAAACTTGGTTTTGTCTGGCAGAAGTTTACTTTGTTCCTCTCTCAAAAATGGCAAGGTCAGCATCAGCAACTCCAGGAATGTATGGGGTATGAATCAGAAGCTATAAATCAGGTTTCTCATAAATTAGGCTTATTCTAAATGATAAGATTTTGAAACCATAATATCACAAAATCTAGGGGCCACAGCATTGTGAAGCTCAGTACCCAAAGCCTTAAAGATAGGTGCATGTAGATATGGCAAAGAATCACTGTACTATTCAGCATTTGTTCAAGGAAGGGAGGAAGAAGTAAAAGAAGGACCCACATGTCAGGTCAAAGGTCCACAGAAAAGGCGGTACAAGACTAATGCTCTTTAATCCTGCAGCCTGGTCAGTGCCTAGCTGGCACTCCTGGCATGGTGTGGTTCTGCCATATTACTGTGTCTCTCTGGCGTCCGTCTGCTACCCACTACTACTTGGTAACAGCAAAAACATCTTCTCCTGTAGAGAGAAAGGTAACCATAGAAACATAAATAACTATGCCAGCAATGCTTCGTAAAGTTCAGTGCCCAAAAAGACCCTTCCCTAATTTACATTATCAACCTGTCTAAAATCAAAGCTTGCCACTTCCCTATATTTCAATAAAACAAATGTATGCAAATAAATATTATTTGGGTATTCGAGCAATTAGAAGCATAAATTTCTACATATAAGTCAATAAAATGGGATAACATCTCTCTGTGGAAATCCTGAAAGTCATCTACATTTCCTTCCTGCTTCTTTTTCTCTCGGCTCTTGCTAAAGATTAACACATCACAAAACTGCTTTTCAGAGCTTACGCCATCACTACTGACCACAGGGTGTCACTGTTACATTAAAATCTCTAATTTCCCAGTTCATTTCGTTTGGAAATCAATACATTCAGCGGAAAAAAGAAATCCTTTTGTCCCAAAACATATTGAGATGCAAGCAATTTGTGGGCAGACGTGCCACATAAAATAGGTTAATACAGCATTCCTTTAACTTATTGCACACATCTTTTCATATTGCTACTGACACATTTATTATAAGCAAAGCTGGCAATGACATCTAGAGTTAAAGTTCCATAACACTTTCCATCATAAGTCCCTAATTTCAGTTGTTTATTACTCTGTCAACCTTTAACTGTTGGAACTTATATTTTCCATACTTTGTCTCTGCCTCAGGCTGGATTGTTTTGAAAGTTTTAGTGAAAAATGGGCTTGGCCACTTCTGAGAACAAGTTTTGGGGAAGAAAAACACTTTGTTGTGCTAATATTCAATAATTTTTACATGAGTTTCTTGGAGGTATTCTTGTTGCTTTGCACTCTCAAATCTGGCACAGAAGGGATACTGATCTTAAGAGATCACAGTCTGGACTTAGTTATGAACTTAGGGAAGTTCCACTTTATTGTCAGGAACTGGTCAGTCTGATGTTTAAAATGGCCAAGGGTCAAGACAGCAGTAGCTGACCATGCTCTTTCTCTCAACCTCAACAAAGAGGCTGAGAATCAATTTCTCTGAAACTGAGCTGGAAAATCTGTGTCTCTGACTGACAGAGCATCACCTGCACAAAAAGCCTCTCTCTGGTGGGCTTGAGCAGTGAGATCCGTGTTGCAGATCCAGTTCTTCAGAGAACATTCATGGATGTTTAGGGGGAATCAATTCCATTCAACATGAGACCAGTTTTGAGATTTTGGAAAGGTAATAAAAATCTTTTGTCATAACACAGTTAATACTGTGAAGCAGATGTTCACAAATCACTATTCTTACTGCCTATGCAGGCTTATTTTGCTCCTTTTAGGAATATGTGCACTCTTTCATTTACAAAACACTGGGGTTTGCTGGTGCGGGGCTGTGCACAATGAGAGCTCTCCCTTGCTGAGGATCACAAAGCTGCAGGGGGAGCACGAGGCACGCCAAGCTCTTGTAGAAACCCATGAAGATGTGGTGATCACCAGAACAGTGAGTGACTTTCCAGCCTCCGTTCCTTCCCTCCCCAGGCAGGCCAGGGCATTGCCAGATGCTGCTGCTGATTCAAAGTAAGTAGTTACTGCCCCTGATGCTCTTTAGCAGAAGTTGCTGCTCTGAACCAAACCTCTGATGGTTTAACCATTTATCTGCTTGCTACGTCATGAAATAACCTGATCTATAAATGAGAGTTATTCATTCTACAGACAAAAGTTTGGACACGTTAGTTGGAAGACCAATGAAACAGACAGAGCAGAGAAGAGAATAATCTTAGGATCTGGAGGGAAAGAAGGAAGCAGAGAGAAAAGGCAGAGGGCAGCTTTGGGTTAGGCTGGGAGAGAACCATCTAGTCCAGAGGAGCAAGAGCTGCACCAGGTTGCCTGCGCTCTACATGTAGCCAGTAACAAGAAGGTTTTTCCTCACATGCTACATGTCAGTGCAAATGAATAAAAATAAACTGGAAAATAAATAGAGGGCTTTGAATGGACAGGGGAGACAAAATGTTTACTTAACTTGCTGGTAAAGTCACTGAGGGTAGCTTTGGGAGAGGAAAATTTAGCTGGGACTGAGAAAACATGTCTGGAGCTGCTGACAGTGAAGGTCTAAAGAAGAAAGATTAAAAAAATCCACTTGCTACCATGAATGACCCACAGAGGACAAACTGAGCAGACACATAACAGCTAAAATAAAATGACTGAATTATCGTAATAGCTGAATTATGGGACGTCAGATGAGAACAGGTTGAATTAATGATAAAAGAGGTTAAAAAAAAAATAAATCAATGTTTGAGATGCAGGCTGCAAAGGGTGCACTTTGCTGTGTGCTACAATACTGAAAAGGACAGAGTGCTACCATGAAGAATCAGGTAAAGACACTGGTCTAGTATTTGAAGTGTACGTGGCAAATATGGAACATGGGAAACTATCAATGAAAATGGCAAACCTGACCCAAGCATCACAGTATTTGAAAAGGCTCCTTTTTCCTACATTCAGGGAACACAATGTAGTTAATCTATCTTATGTATCCCTTTTATTGGTATCTGTATCTTAAAAAAGAAACTACAAATTCTTTCAATATTGTTTTTCTGTTCTCATTCTCCCAACTCGCAGCCTATCTAGTTACTGGAAGACCAATTTTTATTGATTCACTCTTCAGCTTAAGTTGGGTGACCAAAATTGTTCCTGGAGGTGTAATTTCCCTCATTTCATATAAACAGAACACTTGCAGCATAATGCACTAAGTGGCAGTGGACATTACCTTGTACCAATGTGAGCAAACAAAATAGATGGGTGGCAGAAAACATCTATTATTTTAAAATTAATTTGTAGCAATGACAGCATTTAAAAAAAACATTAGCAAAGTAGAGCAGAACTATTTTCATTCCACAGTAGTATTATGGCATATCAGCATCAGGGTATCTAAAAGAACAAAATGGTAACAGCATTTAAAATCCCATCTGACTTCAATTCAGCCTAAGCCCTCACACAGCAGCACCCGACTCTCCAGAATCAGGAACATCATCCACCCACAAAACCCACTTTGTTTTGACTTTCATTCTATTCTTTCACATGATCTCTGAAATCACACCCACCTGCCACTCAGTAAAAATAAAGACCTCCTGCACACCCCTAGGACTCATCTCCAGATGTACTCTGGAGTCCTACAGAAGTCTCAGCTCCTTGTCTGGGACTGATCACCCATGCCATAATGTGTGGTCTTCACTGTCTGAAAACCACTGCTGGCTCCTTGGCTTGGAGCTGGGGAAGTGCAATGGACCAACATGGGTGTAGGGACCCCAATATGACATCAGGAACTCTAATCAGGGTTCTTTGGGTGTCTGAAAATGTATGCTAAGGTCAATCGCTTCTGTGTCTTCCTCTGTTTAGCTTTCTCCAAGGCACATAAGGCAGACTAAAGGTGAGACTCCAGTTTAAGTTGCAGAACACTAAGATTGAGGTTCCTTATTTCTAGTACAAGGACATTTTCTTCCACAACTAATTCAGTTTCACCCAGTGCTTCCCATCTCAACTGTACAACAAGCTTCCACATTGAGACTGAGACTTTTCAGCTATAAATGATTTATAGTACTGCTCCCACTCACACCTTGTCAACTAAATCTATATTTGCTTCTTCTGGATGTGATGATATCGAAAACAAGAGAGGGGTTGGTAAGTCTCCCTTGTCTCTGACACATACCAGAGTGACTGCTGAAGGTTTTGGCTACTATCCCAAACACAGTGACCATAATGATGTATTAAATGATCCGTTGCACATTACAATTTTAGTAGATTACTATTCCTACCTCATGCTTCTAAGGCTTTTCCTCTGATGTCAGTACCTATGCTTTCCAGAAAGTTGCTTGGGTTACTGTTGTAACTATTGTAACATTTTCCTTCCAATTTCACCTATTTAATGGGAAAAACGTTAGGCTACAGTCAAACTTTTTTTCCACTCAACTCAATAACCATCCCAGAAAGATACAGCTGACTTAGAAATTGAGCAGATTCAGCTCAATTCAATTCAGCTCAGTGGAGATAAAACCCCCCACATATACACCCAAACACAAACACGGAGTAGTCAAGCAGTGGTATCATCCTGCCTGGGGTCTTTTCTTCACCTTCCTTCTAAATAAATGCTTTAACTATTGGGTAATGTGTGACACCCAGGCAGTGAACCACAAAACTCCTGTCTAGGGATTTTTTTCTCATATGAGACCCAAACTGTGCTGTGCAACATCTAAATGGAAGATCTTGCCGGAGATTAAGTTTTCAGCTACTTCAGAAACTCCAGGAAGGTGGTAGGTTGTGTGCATATCCCTGGTAAGTTTAGCACCTTTCTAACTTCATCTCATCTTCATCCTTTCACTTTTCAATCTGATTTTGCTGCACTTTCAATCTCTTTAGGCAAGGAGATTATAAGAGCAAGACAAAGTCCTAGCAACAAAGTTCAACTTGTTAAAAGAGCCTGATGTTTTATACAGACCCAGAAACTCCTCACCTGCACACAAGTGGATTGCATCAATTCTCACTTTACTGAAACTATTACTCACTGGGAGCTTGCCTGAGCAAAGGCACAGACTTCAAGACTGTGTCAGTATTATTATTATTATTAACTCTAACCTGCAGTTGGAGTTCATAGATTTCGTTCCTCTTGCAGATCTCAATAATGATCAATTAAATAGCAGAATTCGTAAGTGGGCAGAAAGAAAAGGACCTGACTGTATCAGAGAATAAATGTCGATTTTAATCTTTTAACTGTTACGGTTTTTATCTCTGGGGATGGTTGGGGGGAAATTTAAAAAAAAAACCCAACTCTTCCGATTCCCAAGACTACTTGTTTTTAAAAAGAAGATACTTCAAGTTTTCTAAAGGAAGTCACAAATTTCCAAGAGGGTACATGTAGTATAGTGATATAATTTGTTACTTAGAACTGGGAAATCACTTTAACTTTCATCAAGTGTATAAATTTCATACATTGTTACAATTGTTCAGATTATTATTTAATGTACTACAAGGATATGTAGAATTTTGAATCCTAGTTTAGTTTTTATATCATAAATAGTATCTTTTGCATTTTATATTAATATCAAGTATATTAATATACTGTGCATCCCATCTCAAGCTGAATAGATGTACCTCTCCATCATTCACTATCACCCCATATTAGATGTAAAGTCGACCAAAAATAATTTGTACAGTTAATGCTATTAAATAAAACCTGCACTTTTTATTGAGACATAACTATTTCAAATCTCTCATAATTCTATTTTCAGAATCCCCTGAGTGAAACAATACCTTATTCTACTTTAGTACATAGGATATAAGAAGGTTCAGAGACTCTGCTTGCCAATATTCACTGACAAACCATACTCAACACAAAGAAAAGTGCATTTCCAAGATGTATGGTAAACTACCTTTAGAAAAAAACTGGCATTTTTTACATCATCTGGATTACACAGGTGCACATCCATCTTCTCCCATATATGGAAAATAAAAACTGCATCCTCCATTCAAATGCTTTTAACTTATTTACAGCTAGACCTGGAGATGATATTTATCATCACAAAGTATAAAGCCAAATGTCCTTTTTCTTCAGAAGCACCAAAGATTAACAGATTAGAATGCTTTCCACATGTCCACTTTACTGTCAAGAGAATATTAAAGAAGTTTTCCAGCTTCCGCAGCTCAGCCAGATGTCAATGGATCCCACAGTGAAGCAAAATTGGCAGAGTAGCCTTCTCATGACCCCGGCATTGTTTTATCAAGGATCACTTTAAAAGTATAAAGGGCCATTTCTTGCTGAGATCTGTAATGTTTTTCAGCCCTTTTCCCCTGCAATTACACGAAAGTGCTGACTTTGTTGAACTACTGATACGCAGTAGTATTTCTTATGACTTCTCTCACACTGAGCTGTAATTGCTGTTTATGTTGGCACAAGGAAAGTACCACGTCTTGTTTCCACTGTACATTTCCGGACTCTGGTTTCAGTAACATCAGTGTAGGATATTGTACTGGGCATATGTTTTGTTGTGTAAACATTAACTGGTAATTTACCCTGTCAATCTCCACAGTATGGCCTCTAATTACCAGAGGCTGAGGGGCTTCAGATGGACACTTTACAAAATATTTACAGCAGCTATACTGCCTTTATTCTTTTTTTCTTCACTGGTATTTGTGTTTTGAAAATCATTGCAAGGAAAGAAAATACACCACCATCAAACATCAAAGCAAAACCCCATACCAAAACCAAATTTATTCATTCTTGTACACCTCACTCCCTAGAGAAACTAAAGACTAGTTTCCCAATTAGTTCAGGAAAAATCATGGCAATATTGCAGTAAACACGACTGTATAGTAAAGTACTAGATATTTCTATTTGCTTGCAATTTGATTATTCTGTTTACATCTTTTTTAACAAGAAAAAGAATTTTCTTCTATTGATATTTCTTTCTTTAAATTCATTCTTGCTAAATAGCCTGTGAACTTGCAAATGGCTACGCACATCCTGATTTGATTCAAGGTTCAGACAAATGTATTTAACAAATGGGACCACTAAGGTCTTTTTGGAAAATATAGTATCTACTGCACAGATTCAGAACCAATGAACAAACCCCCTTTAAGAGTTATGGAATATATGTTTTAGTCATTCATCTGCATAATTTCAAGGAAGTAGAACTTTACATTTTGTGCAAAAATGTAGTGAATTGAGTAGAATTCCAGGATGGGATAACACAGTTAATAATTACAGTAAATGTGAGCAAAGAAGATGCAATCAAATAGGGCATGTTTTGGCCACCCCAGGCAGAATGAATTTTTATTTCAAATAAAATTTTCATCACAGTTTTCATTACAATGCAAGAAACTTTTTTTTTTAAGTGTAACAGTTTCTCATCTTCTACTGTTCCATTATAACTTGATCAATTTTGTAATGTTCATCGCACTACAATACCTTGTCATGCTACACTGCCTCCACAACTATCTTCCCTTCCAATACATTGACTAATTAGGTGGTAACATTAAGGTGGAGAGCCACAGAATGTAAAATGTCTTGTAAATATTTTTCTCTTATTCTGATGAAAAGTCCTTTTTGTAAAAATACATTTGCAATTGCTTGTCCAATGCATCTGCCAGCAGTAAAGCCACAATACTTCTTTTGTTTAAAAAAGCATTCAACTTAGCATCTTCTCTTTGGCTATAGATGCATGTTATTTTGCCTTGCTAAATCTTTTATTTTGTTCACTTGGTTTATTCTTTAGAGAAAAAGATACTACATCAAATTAAAAATTCTTGCCTACTGTTGTAACTCCTAGTGCAAAAGAGATGAAATTTAACTGTTATGAACATTGATCAGAGGAAAATAAAGATCTTTCTTTCCATAAGTGTTTATGCATTTGAAAAGACTGTTAAGCAAATCACATCATTTGCCTCTGGCAATCTGTTACCACATATCACTTGCACTAAACAACAAAGGAGAAAAAAATTCAACAGGCAAACATGCAAGCTGGCAAAATTATGGACTATACATAAAACTATCATTCATTTGTGTTTAAAAATTATAAAAAAGTTTTTATTTCTGAATGCCTGGCTGTCTCAATTTGTAGTGCAGTATTTCAAAAGAAAAAAAGATAAATGACAAATTATTTGACTCAGGAGACTGTTTCAGTGTTGCTTCTGCACAGCACAGAAAGAAAAAATGGTTGTCATACTTTAAGTACTGCATCAGCTTTGGTTTCTGTCTTAGCTTAAGAGTCATCTTCAACTTATTCCACTTATGCAAATGCTCACTTGTTGTCCCACAGTTACAAAGATCCACCCAACACACTCATTTGGAGTGAGTTCAGAACTTCAGTCAGTCTGGTCACAGTTATCTCCGGATTTTCTGCAGCTTAATTTACCTTAGAAAACACCCTAGGAGCTTGTTGAAAGCCACCTGAAGTAGCTCAGCAATAGGAAGTAACTCTCCCTCCTTCATTGTTGCTGGATAATAATAAAATTCCTTCTGAGGAGCCATAAATATGCAAGAATGGCCAGAGGTTTAGTTCCACCCCCTCAGCACAGCTGTCTGTAGAGCTGCCCAAAAAGAAAGGAAGCATCATCCTGTAAACACTGCACTTCCCTACTGGAGACCCTGGGATTTGTCATTTCCCAAGTCTGTTCCTGCCATGGCAAACTCCTCTGACCCTTGCTTAGGTCTGAAACTCAGGTTCCATGCAACATCCTCTTTTTCAGGCAAAAACTAGAATAGACACACTCACAGACAATGAAAGGTCATGAAAAGAAACAATAATTTCAAAGTGGAAAGCATTGTTGTGATTCTGTCCTTATTTTACAGTTGCTATTAAACTTTAAGAAAAACTACTTTAGGTTAAAAAGGGAGAGGGAGTCAATCCCATCAAGTAGAAAAATAAACGTGTCTAAAAGCCATTTATCTTCTTCCAGCTGATGCATACAGAGTCACAGCCTGATTAAAGTGCAATATGATTATAGGGAGAATTTCTAAAAACAAGTCAAGCAACTCTTATAGAAATAATTAATTTTCAAAACACCACGTAAATTGAAGGAGGGATTAAATTCTAAATAAAAGCCTGATTTTAAAGGTACTTAAAATAACTGTATCCTCACCAAAATTTTGAAATTTTTCTTTCACAATTTTATTTTAAATTATGTTGAAATTTTATGTTTTTTCTATGACTGCTCCCTATGTCTTTTTAGTGTGCAGCATGTAAGCTCAAATCCCCAAGGACACCAGCTGCACACTTGAGAGCTGACCAGAACCTCTGAAATCTCACCTCTGGAGACATCCTCAAATGTCACTATGGAATGCCACTTGTGGAATGCCACAGCAAAAATACCTCTTTTGTGTTGCTAATGTGCAGGAAGTTGTGCTCTTTTGTGGCTATATATCTGACCAAGTAACGAAATGGCAGCACAACTGGAATTCAATTGTCCACTGCGTGTTAACTCTTGCACAATCCCTGGCACAGCTTTGGCCTGGGACAGACAGAGCTCCACCAAGCAATTTCTGGCACAGTCTGGGAACTAGCACCATTTAGGAATCATCCATAGCTTTCAGTCTGGATTTTTGGAAGGTATAAATGTGAATTTCACGATGTAAGCTTTGCATAGCAATTGGTGATAGCGCCAGAGCGGACGAGAGGTTCTGAGCCTGGCAACCCTTTGAAGGAGTGATAGAGCAACTGTAGGAATGAAAATCCTATTCAGACATACAACCTCATCTCTAAAATTACCATGGCAGCTGATGAGATAGAAATTGAGGAAGAAATATTGTGGGAGGGGTGCTGAGAAGGGAAAATGGGATGGGCTTACAAGGACGGAGCAGTTCTGAGATGAGACAGTTGTGCAGGATACTTTTTTGTGGAAACCCCATTTCATCTGTTGTGTAAGTTGGGAGGTGTGGAGAGATGAGCAAGACACCATAAAACCAAAAGGAACAGGTAACAATTGTGGAGAACTAGCTTGTCTTTCTGTGAATGAGAGAGTGCTTATGTGATGCTGCATAAGGCACAAGAAATAATCTTCAGACTGATGAAAATTCTTTATTTTCCAGTCACCTTGATAATCAAGACTTTGATTTTTAGGAACTGAACCAAACACTGCTGTAAAATAACAGTTATCAGTTTCATTTCTGATTGCTACAGGCATCCCATTAAACATACAGCCAGTCACTAGTGATCATATAAAAGAACCCTCCAAAATATTACCTTTTTATGCATGCAATCCAGTCAAGGCACAATAGAAACATACATGGGAAATTTGATACCAGTGTGCCCTCACCATATTTTTTATGCACACTACAGACCAGTTACTTCAGTTTTCTAGTGCTATATTTTCACAGCTTCTAAAAGTACTAAATATTTATTTTAAATTTGGCTTAGAATTTTGAAAACTATTTTATACTAATTTGTTCTATAAACACCTGAAACCCTTTTTTTTTTTTTTTTTTGAAAAGCCTTCTTACATTTCCAGCATTTGGAAGTAATTTGTTTCTAGTCCAAAAAAATGAATGTCTGTCTCTAACAGAAAGAGCTGGATTACTGCCCAGTCTGCTTCAGAACTGGATGATGCTGACTCTTAGCCATTTAAATAGTCAAGTTAAACAAGACAGAGTTGGGATGATAAAAGGAGGTCTGTAAAAAGACTATTGCTCCAGCCATGTGGACTTACAACTATCAAACAATGACTAGGAAAACAGTAAAAGAGAGAAAAAAAATTAACAAGTGCCAGGGAAAACATTAGGATTAGGTGAATGCAGGAGCACGGTTATCTATTCACATCATCCTGTCCTCTTGCCAGTGAGCTGCCAGCAGGATATTTACTCTGCTTAAGCACTGACAGAGGTAAAGAATGGGAAAAGGCATTACAAAGGAGAACAAAGTGAGGGAGAGAGGTAGACACTAACAGTCTGTGTGAAGTTTTACTCTAAAAAGCACCTATAAACTGCTAATTTTTTATCTAAATTATATTCTATGCCTTGTTTGCAAACACTACTTTGTAAGCTTCTTATAAGCTGGAAAAAGGTGAAAAAAATCAGAATTGTCTTCTGATATTTTATTAACACTAATTCCTTTCCCTTTCGCAAACTATAGTTCCAGATATGACAACTAAAGATGCAGTAGAACAGAATCTGATGAAGACGGGAGAATCATTTACAGTAAATTCTCTGAATCTGTTTATTTTTGCATGGGAAGAAGTGCATTCATAAGTGCAGAAAGATGCACAGCAATGAAAGCAATTCTAGAATGTATTTTTGGTACTGATCAACCAAATCAGTACGGCCTTAACGGTTCTAGATTTAATGAATCAGAAAATGATTCAGGAAGCTTAAATTGGAATGTACCACTGACACTGAAGAATGAAATGTGCAAATGAACGCCACTTACAGAATGGGGAACTCAGAAATTAAAGCTTATAAGATGTGATTAGGAAAGATGCAATAAAACAGCATTCCAAGAAAAAAGGTAGAAGCATGCAAGGAGGACACAAGCACAAAAAAAGAGCAAAGAATATTTGAGCCGATTTTTTTTTTATAAATCCACAGCTTCAATACTATTTGTACAGAAATTATCTTTGTTTTTAAGATAGAAAACTAAAACCACTTCAGATTTTATTTGTATAGTTGCTGCAATGATTTCTCCATTCATATTCAATTTAAACGTAGAGTGATAAATACATATGAATTGGCAGAGATATAAAGAAAGGTGCATAGATTTGCATGTGAAAATCAATGTTTCAAAATATTTTAAAGGACTGTTGAGGTTCAATTGTAAGCCAAAGCAAAGTTGTGTCTACAGTTCCAAGTCAACTGCAGTGAGGTAATTTGAAGATGAAGATAATCTATACCTGATGAAGGATCTCTTTGATTAGTGCCCTTAAACAGACTTAGGCTTGTGGTTTGTTGGTTCATTAACTAGGGCTGAATGCTTCTGAAATCCAGTATTTGTATTAGAGGAAGATAGAACAATGTAGATTTCTATTATTTGTTAATCCTTTAAAATATACTGTTTTAATTAAAATAAAAACCAAAACCCACAAAATCATACATACAGGCTACCTACTGGTATACGCATGTAAAGAAATCTTTGCCTCAGGAACTCTCACTGCTGTTTCAGTATACAATAACAAATATACTCCCCTTTCTATTCTAAAGTGTTCAAAAAACAAGAATTTTGAAATAAAGCCTACCATTTCTTTCCCAATAATAGTGTAAAAGTTGTAATTATAGCAATAATTAATTTATTTGTGGCCTATGAGACTATCAAGTTTTTCTGAAGCATAAGGACAGAGGTCAAAAACTTTCAGCTCCTCAGAAATTGCATACTATGCACATTCTGCAAAAAGCAGCAGAAAACAATAAAAATACGGCTGCTACTTCTTTTGTACTGATCTGAGAAAAGAGCAGGAATGGAGCTGCCTGTTCATTTTCCTGATTTCTTATTTTGCTGATATTACAGACAACAACATAAAATCAGTACCTATAAAAAGACAAAAAAAAAAAGGAGACAAAATACTGGAAAACATGTCAGATTTTGAGCATGAATGCCTGTTTTCACCTTCTTCCCATATGTAGGTCTGATTTATTCATTTGTGCAATATGTGTTTTCACTTACAAAAGTAACTAGCTGACTGCTTATAGTAGCAATATTATTTGATCAAATGCAAGTATTTTTCTACTTTTTCAAATTCACCCTCTTTTTAAGTTTTCTTCACAGGAAGAAAGTGTGTATCTTCCAGTCTGGTATCTTTTCACAGTTCACCTGCCATTTTCCCTCTAATTTATTCACCTGTCTAGTTAGCTTTCAATCTCAAACAATTCTATTCATTTTCTTTCCTAATATCACGTACTTCTTTGTCTTCAACATCTGCTTTTTAAATTGCTAACCTTAGCTAAGTGCTATGTCATTTCCACAGGGAAGGGGAAATAAAAGGAAACAAACAAAAAGGCAAATGGATGTTTTCTAAAGAATTTTGTGTTACTGCCAACAGCTCTTTTATTTTGCTAAAAAATAATTCAACAGTACTGTTTATACTTTCAAACCCAAAAAATACTGAGTAAGTGCCTAGGATAATTTAATTCTTAGAGAAAACCAAAAGTAGAAAGCTCTAAGAACACCCTTATTTTTTTAAACAGGCATGTTGTAATAGTCACTTGCTTTACGTAAAATTGTGTGTATTCCCACACTCTTATGTTTGATCTCAAACTTTTTCTTTCACATGTTTTAGAATATTACACAGATTTCTATTTATAAATTGTGGTAGCTATCCTGTTTCTCACTAAGGAAATCCAAGATTTGAAAAAAAATTAATTTCTACAAGTCAGAACAATTGTCCTTTACATGGGCATTATGGTATTGCAAATTATCCATTTAAGCAGGAAAACCTAGGACCCACAGGCCAATATATCCACAACCCTGCTGATGGGTGCTTTCCAGTTTGAAGAAATTCTGTTTCATAATTCCATTTGTTTCCTGCCATTTAGCCAACTTTCCACTTATTACATGCCTCCACGCCTTAATATTAGCTTCCAGTGCAGAACACTGTAAATTGTTTTTTGAAATATCAAAGCATATGATGGGCACTGTATATCCTTCTTCTTCTTTGGCAGTGATTGCTTCAAAGAATTCCAGCAAAATACTGAAGCATGACCAGTCCTTCCTGAATTCTGCACAGCTATTCTCAGTCAAGCTGTGTTTTCTAATGTTTCCCTATCTGAACTTTGAAATTAGTTTCTGGAAATCTCTGTTAAGTTTTCTGCAGTTTTCTGGCATATATCTGTAAAGAGCAGAGGAATGCAAACTTGTGAGGTCTGCTGAAGCCTTTCCATTTCTATGCTTTCTTCAAAATAGGAATGCAAAAATATTAACTTTTTTCAATATCCCCAAATATGTGCATGCTTCATATGGCAAGACTTTCCTACACTCACATTGTGTTACAGAATGTCTTCAGAGTCCCAGGTGGTGCAAGGGAAAAGAAATGGAAGCTTACAGGGTTCAGATAACTTGATTAGGCATCTACATATTTTGATCACTTGCCCACTCATATACCTCAGCTTATCTAATCTTAAAATTACCTTCTATACAAAACTTAAAATCTCTTCTGTTTTTAAATTTCAATTTAAAAAATAAATTTGAAATCTTCATAAAAACTATCTGTACTTGTCTGATGCTCTTCCTCTGTTTTTTTTTCCTAGCATTCCACAAACTGAAAGAGAAGCCTTATTTCTGTTTTACAAATAAAATTTAAAAAAAAAAAAAAAAAAAAAAAAAAAAAAGAAAAAGCAATGAGTACAGTGACATATCAAATCGGGAAAAGATACGAAGATGTTACGGTTCCTGTCTCCTATACCTTCTTAATTCTATACAATACCTCCCTATTAGCTTAAAAAACCTGTCAAAGACAGTGTTGAATTTTTAGCTGAGCTGTCATGACTATTTTTAGCTCTGTTAAAATTTAGTTCGGGTATAAATAATGTAATTGCCAGGCAGTGAGCACACTGCTGGAAAAACCCCTAAACACTACAAGCATTTCATGCATTACTGAAGCAAGAACTTTGGCAGGCCACTACCTACAAGTTAATTTTGTTAATTACTAGACAACTCGCCAAAACTAGTATTTTTTTTATTTAGGTAGCAACAGACAAATATGGCTGGACTGCCTTCCTCAGCTAAAAAGCTCATGAAAACTAAACCAAAGGAATGGTGCTTATAAATTTTTACAATACAATTTCATAAAACTGTCCTTCAAGAAAATTATCCTGTTGCTTCTTTTTAAATCAAGAGATTGAACAGTGACTGTATACATTTGTATATATAATTCAGCAAAAAGGTAAAAAATTACCAACAGAAACCCTGGAACTATTTATATGTAACTACTACACACATGCGTTTGTCTTTTTCCCATTCAGCCGTACACCATTCATACCATCGTGCCATTTTACCATTATCTTAGTTCATCACTTCTTTATTCAACTACTCTAACTTGCATGGCTTCTAGCTGTTAACTACTAGTCATTCACTGGGATAAGCTACCACGAGCCCTCATCCTTGTAGATATCTACTAAAATATGCCAGACAAATCAAAGGTAAAAGCAGTGACTGCAGGATACAAATTCGAAGTGAATTTTCTAGTACAGAAATGTTCTTACAGATTCTATATTTATTTGGAAATTCAACATTATAGTTACATTCTTTCATGTCAGTCACAGAAATACCAGTCTGAAAAGTTAAGAGGAGAATGACAGCGAAATAATCTGGCACCTGAGAGTTACGTGAGTGCTGTCAGACACCTACATCCATTTCTGAGGCTGATTTCTTGAGTCTTTTTCTTGACCCAACAGAGTTGCCAGTGCAGAACTGTTAGTGTTTCGTGTACACCCAGACACCAGGAAATGCTTTCTGGGCTTAACTGGGTAGGAATATCTTACCTCTGCAAGACAAAGGCCCCACCTGATCTCCAAGATCGAAGCACATGAGACCTGCCAACACTTGGCACCCACCCCACTACCTGCCATTAAGAACCATCCTTAAAGCTCAAGTTCTTGGTTGCTAGTCCCTCCTCTAGAGACCTGACTGTCTTAAGCAGTAGCAAGGACAGACTACTCCATAAAAGAAGGCAAGCAAGCAGCCAAGACTCATGGCCAGGCAGGCAGTGGTACCAATATCACCAAAAAAACCAAAGCCAGTAAGTCGAGTCAGAGATTCAAGATCAGAATCAGGTCTGGACACAAAAACCAGAATTAGATACAGATAGGTAAGGCCCCAATAAAAGGACTTCACAGTGGTTCACATAGTCTGGCTTAGACACATGGGAGAAGTACTGACAAGATATTCTCGAGAGGTCAAAACAAGACAAAAGTTTACTGGCAAACTTTAGAAAAGCAAGTAACTTTGATAGAAGATTTAGTACAACATCCAATCAACATAATATGCTTCTCACAGCATCAGTTTGGCCCATTCACCATAGCAAACTCTAACTTGTTCAACATTAAGTTACTAAAAATTTTCCAAGAAGAGGGAATTAGAAGAAGAAGGAAGAGAGAAAGGCAGAAAAGATAGAGAAAAGCACACATATAGCTACTATGTTACAGCAGTATTCAGATAGCAACTCTGAGAGCCAGGGTTAAGACATGTGCTGGCCTCATGCTCAGCTTTAAATACCCCTGGGCCTTCCTGGGCCCTCCCCCCAGGTAGGACTTCCAGTCATTTGGCCACTCAGGAGCTGGGTTAGGGAGAGTGGACCACTGCCTCTGGTGTGCCAATGACTGGCAGACACTGCAGGCTGGGATACAGGCTCTAGGGGGGTGTGGGAAAGTTCATTGTCTCACCAGGGCAAGGACTGATCTGCCTCCTCTCCACACACATGCATCCCAAAACGTCTTGACACATCAATCTGTCCAGTCTCTGACACCCAGGTCTGAGGGTAAGCCAGTAAGTCAAGCCAGCAAGTGAGGACAAGAGTGAGAATCAGGGAGGTACGAGACCGGGAACAAGTGCAGTTGCAACACTGCTGCAGAGTAGCTCAGGCAGGGGCCAAGCACCAGAGCTTCAGGTTTAAAGCCACTGCCTGGTGAAAGAGAAAGAGCCTGCACCGAGACTCCTTAGCAGCTCCTGGACAAGAGATCTCAGAGTAAGCAGGCCTCTAACCAGCACCTGAAGGGGGTCGTTACAGCTTGTCACTTCGAACAAGCTCAACAGCCATAAAAAGCAAGTCTGGTATTTGAAAAAAAAAAACCCAACAAGATGGACAGCTACATCTAGGAGATGGTTTTGGATGGAGAATTCATCTCACCTATGGCTTTGTATGTAAGCTCATGTAAATCATTTAAATCATGGAGGAGGGAATCTTAAACACAAGGGGTCTTTAGCTGCTTAATTTAGGCACTACCTTTTCATGCTGCTGGCTGTTGTGAACTCTATTCCTGTAACACAATGATCTTTGTAAATTAATAAACCACGAATTTCTGCAGCTATGTTCAAATTCCTGGTTCTGGCAGTTAAAACTTAGCCAGACCAACACTGAGTGCCTTTGAGTGAACTTAGATCTTACTACATAACTGAATGCATAAAAATATGCAGGTTGGTTAGTCTCTCCAGAATACACCAAAAGGATAGAATCAATTTAGTTAAGTGATGCAGGGAAGAGGTCAGCAGTCAGCCATTCTTATTTGTATTTCACTGTTTTAAAGTTTATTTCGTCTTTAAAATTCAAGGATCTTAAAGACATTAATAAAATATTATTAAATATTTTAAGCTCTCTATAAGGGTATATAGTATAATGTTGGTAATGAAAACCTGTACTCACAAACCTACATTTTGCATTCTGAAGCTTAAAAGTTTAAGGCTTGCTATATTCTGCTTCTGATACTAAAGTGGGGATTTTATTTCAAGATTCCTGTTCGCTAGAAAAAGATAGACCTAATAAAAACTAGTTTCTTTTGGCATGTAATCAATCTCATTCATCTTATTGTGTCCAATAAGGTGGAAATGATTACACAAGGTGGGAAAAATCCTTGGTCCTTGTAAGTCATTAGAGTTTTATACTTTTTTTTTTTTAAGTTACTATTTGATCCCTGTAATGTAGAGATCAGTTCATATTAAGGAATTATGATAGCAATTTGAATTTGATAAATTTCTATGGAATTACCATGTGATTGTTTCATTTATTCATGTATCACAGCCAGACAAATCTTCTCTTTGCCTCTTAATACACTCTTTTCCATGGTTGGGTATGTGTTATGAACACAGACAAACCTATTTCTGGCAACTACCTGAGCTTTACAGGAAAAGAGTTATTTAACACTTTGATTAAAAACTTTCCCTTTCATACACATTCTGTACACACAACAGGAGTCAATTGTCACGGAAACTCAAATCTCCTTAGATCAATGGCATACCTTACCAGGGCCTCCCCAGAACAGAAGTTTCCTGACCCATCTTTTTACCCTTCCTTGGAGGTCTGTAACAATTTCCTATAAATGTTTTACTACTTCTTTTAGCTGCACTATGTGTTTGTCACATTAGCTAACCCACATATGTAATTTTACTCAAAATACCATAACCTCTAACTAGATCTCCACATCACTTCCCATTTTGTGAATTTCTCTCTGGTAAATTGTATACTCTGGTAGTTTTATATTAAACCATCTAACCAAGAGACAGTCATGTTTCTGCTTTAAATGTTTACTGCTTCGTTCTGAAGCATCATTTCATGTTCCTCATATTTTTACACAGATTCTTTTCATAAAAGAAAGTGAATTTCCTTTCTGTCTGTATTATTCACTTCAGCAACTTCAAAAATTACTTATGCTTTAAAAGTTGGCTAATCTCTCTCCCATCTTTCACTACTTATCCTTTTGCTAAAACAACACATATAAAACTGATACTAAAATTGCAAGACTACTGCCCTGCTAATTTCTTATACAGATACGGCTTGTCAGTTCTAGATGACTTTGGATCAGCCCCAAACAAAAGAAAATATTCTGGGTAGTACAATCCTGGATGAAACAATGTGATCTGTATAAAAAAATCACTTACTGAATCACTAGCACCTCCTTCCACTCCTAGGAGATGTTCCATCGAAACAATGCCTGAATTAGTGCAGAGTGATTTGTGGCTTTCCAGCTGTCATTCATTAATTCTTAGGAAATACAATATCCAGTACAATAGTACTCAACCTGAGGTTGCATTCTGCGATGACTTAGGAAGAATGTAATTTGTCTGCTAAACTTGTTTTCAAACAATAACTGTAGTCTATTATTTCTATAACCCCCCAAACACATTTCACTCTTGATGAAATATTGTGTCGGTTGCACAGACCCATAAAGGGGGAAGGCAAAGGAATTGTGTCTGAAAACAGTTTGGTCTATGAAACAACAGCTGAGTGAAGACAAGGGGTTTTAGTCCAGTGCTTTGCCATTCCAGTATCTTTGGCAGAAAGGAAAGCACAGGCAAGCCTGACAGCAGGGACTAGAAGTGACCTGGGCACTCTGATCCATTGGCTTTAGCACTTGACCACACAGCTGACCTGTAAAAGTTGTCCTGTTTTAGAAGAAGTATTGCTTAGCTGTAATTCACCGCTGGCTGCCTTGGTTTTTTGACCAAAGACAAGAGAGGACATTGTGAGGTGCAGGCCCTATTTGAGGATCCAAGAGCCTGGGGACCTTCCTTTAAGTGAGCCGAGGAGCTGCTTGCACAAAACCAGTCAGAGAGGCTGTGCAATGCCTGCTTCATCAAGGACTTTTGGCAAAATCTATGACAAGTTCAGCTCAGCCAAAACCACTGCACCTTTAGACATGCACTGTAGGAGAACTTGAGCACAGAGGGAAGTTTTCTGGTGGGTCTCAGGTACCCCTGGCTTCCCAGAAGTCTGAGAGGGTTGCACAGGAATTTCTTTTAAAGTCTTGTTCTCTTGAATTTGTATGTTAATTATCCTAAACTGCACATTAGGTACCTAAGAGCTTTTTTTCCCCTTTAACTCCTACAAAGTTGATTTAATAATTAAATAAAAAGATAGGAGCAAGAGGTAAATGACAAGAATCACTTAACAACAAATACTGGGCTTAAGCACACCCATTGTTCAAAGTTTAGTAGGCACCATGACAGCAATTATTTTAAGGAAGGATTTGAAAAACAATACTTCAAGTATTTTTATGGCCAACTCCTCCCATGCTCAGGGGTTTTCATGCTTTTAGCTATTGCATCTGCAACTGAAGTTAACTGTGAAATTAGCAATTTATTTATCCCATGGTACATACACACACATTTGCAACAGTAAAACTGAGTAAGGGTGAATAGTGAATGAGTAAAGGTGAGTAAAAGTTAGAATCTTTTTTACCTGATTTTATCATTCACTATTTAATCAAATACCTACAGATTCCCATATTGAAACTTTCCTTGTTCCTTCTCGTGGGTTATACCACTAATACTGTTGACACACTTGTATCTAAACAACATAATATGAGCTCTGCCAAAATAACAAGTCAGACAAAGGAAAGTTTGACCTTCAAAATGACTGCCTGAATTGCAAGGAAAGAGAAGATGCCATTAAGTATAAAATAGAACAGCAAAGGCCTACAATTTGTAAAAAGCTTTTGATTCTGTAACATTAGTAAAAGCAGGTCTCCTTAGGAAGGCATGTGCATATTAAGACATTTCTCAAGATTCTGTCTTTACAAAAACTACATTAGAACTTGCAGTCTGTTTCTTGCATTGTGTCCTATTCTGACAAAGATATCAACATAAGGGAAAAAAACCTCATATGGAAATTAACTCTGATTATTTAGCCACAGATTTGAAAGTTGATTAAATAAGATATAAAGTTGTTGCTAATCTTACTTGGAAGGTGTAAGTGATAAACAAAAAAGAATAATGAAGGCATATCAACAGTGATAAAATTATCTAGACTATTCTTTGTACAAAATTACCAACGTTTTAGATTTATCCATCTGAAATAGAGATGTAATTATGCATTATTCCATTTTATATTTAGACACCTCTGTAAAATAGAAATTTTAGTTTAGTGGACAACAAACATACAGCTGTTTCTAAGAAAACTACAATCTGAGATATCAGAAAAAAATTATTTCATGTCCCTCTTTCTTTTAATGTCAATGGAATGTAATAATCATCACTGTTTCTTAGTGAGTTTGTATGGAATTGAAGGTAGTAAATAGATAAGGTTTGACATTTTCTGATGAAAGCAACACCAATAATAGCAGTAGACAATATGACGTGTGAGCAATACTTTCTGAAAATTTAGTGAGTGCCTCTTTGCTCTTCTAATGATTTCTTTAAGGGTGGGATTTTTTTTAATTGCACAGTGAATTAAACTAAGACTACAACTATTGTATATATAACATGAGAAACCAAGTTACCTGGATGGCTGTGAGGATATTGGCTAATGCCTGGCCATACGTGTCATGACAGTGAACAGCAAGAGCACTCAGAGGAATTTCTTTCATAACAGCTTCCAACATTTTTTTCATACTTCCAGGAGTCCCCACACCAATTGTATCTCCCAGAGAGATTTCATAACAGCCCATACTGTACAGCCGCTTAGATACCTGATTAGAAACAGAAAAACACAAAGAGGTCAAGATGAAAGAGCATAACATAGGGTCAAGAACTTACATTATAAATTACGTACTTCTGTACAGGTTTTAGGTTTTGACCTGCTGAGGTGGATCTATTTATCAGACATCCTCTATTCGTTCTTGAAAACTGCCATCCAAGAAGAATATCCCAGAGATCTTCTTATTTTAAATTTATAGTTCTGCTACGTTCTGTACGTAGTATAACCAACCAAGCCAAATCCATCAAAAACTTGCTTTCTGACTCTCCCACAGAATCCAAATAAGCAAAATTTTAACATTACGAATTAAGTTTCCATCAAGCCCTTTCCTAACATTTTCTTCTCTCTGGGGACTTCCCAGCTGTTTGTTTTTCTCCATGTACTTTTCAGCTTACAAGTTGTGCAGGGTAACGACCTGTCCTTTTGTTTGCATATTACATGGAGCCAAGCACATGGCTGAACTAAGACAATACATAATTAACAAGAAGCCTGATTTTGCTTTCATTTGGCACTTAAAAAAAAACAATGAAAACTGAAATTATAACATGTTGCAGTCAATATTAATTTTGCAATATTAATTTTTATTGCTTACCATGAAATCAAACATTAAAATACTACCATAGCAAAACTGCCACTTAATTAACATTCTAGTCCTTAAGTTTAAAAAATGTTAATACCAAACAAAACCATATACAAATAGACATTACTTATATAAGTAGAGCCCCAAATATTTCTGGAATTATGCCTTTGAGGAGTTCTTTGCATGAGTGAGAACTGAGGTCTGCCTCCATGATTTTTATATGGAGAGAAACATACATTCAGAAGCACAAAATCATGTTTTCACTGAAAATATTGCTTCAGGAATTGAATGCAGAATCTTTCCATCTTATTTTTGTTGGATTTGGAAAGGTTTCACTTTATTTTCAGCTGCTCAATATGTTTGTCCCCTTTAAGATTCCCCACTGTGTATTAAAGATCCCAAAAGACCAATGCACTGGAACGGAATCCCAGTCTAGAAACTAACTGTTTAGAAATGAAAAAATACAACCCTTTTCCAAGACATCTTCAGTTGCACTGCACTCTGCTGTTAAAGCAATTCCACGACTTCATCAGTGGGATTGCTGTGAACACGTCTGAGGAAGCTGACAAAGTGCTGCACCAGCAGTCTCGGAAGTGCTGGATTAATATTGCTGTTCACTTAATTCAAAGAACAGATGAAAAAGAACTTCAAATATTCTGAATGGTCCTACTTAAGGCTTAGAAGTGCTATGACTATTGCAAATGTGGTAAAACTGTGCTTTCAGATCAAACCCCTTGGTTCATACACACATAAATTCAGTATGTTTTAAGAAAGGGACATTCACCGGATTGCAGAAGGGATTCTATCTCACAGCGTATTTTTATACCATCAACACATGGCAGGCATTTTTACTAGACTACTGTTGAAAGAAAAAGAAGGATCATCTGCAGTTAGTGGTGGATTACATCCAGTTAAACCCCAAACCTTAGTTTTCCTTTAAGGTCAGGGTAAAGGAGGCAGACTGCATTTTTTTTCTCCCATTCTTTTTAATTCATAATTCAAAGTTTTTCTAGATGAGCATTTCAGTGAAAATGCTCTGCAGGGTCTATGTAAACTGATAGAAATCATATTGCATTCACTTATTTTTCATGCTCAGTCCTCAGGTCTTTCTGCTTCAAAGTTATTTTGAATACAAAGTTCTGAAAGATGAAAGAAGAGAGGGTGAAACTGCTAACAAACTGAGCATCATCACTGACTTGTCATGATCTAACCTAAAAGTGACCCTTAAAAAGAGATCTATATTTAATTGCAAGAAGAATAAGCATGAATGCTGCAAGCTGAATGAGAGCTTTTCATACTGAATTTTCTGTTCTACCATAGTAGGAGACAGCCCATTACTTATATTTTTGCAAGTTTTCAATGTGGATTTTTGGGAGGAGGGTGTGGGAGAAGAGAACAAACTGTTTTTTCAAAGTAATCAGGATGTGATTATGAGCTTGCAGCTTTGTTGATTGAACAGGGCTGTATTCTGCACCACTGAGCAGTTTTACTATGCATGAGTCTTGTGCTACTCCCCTTGGGAATGCTGCCCTGACACGATGCATTGATCAAAAGGGAATTGGTGACCCAGCACTGCATGTGCCCTTAGGCATGTGAACAGTCCTACTCCTGGAAATAATATCTAAAACTATACTCTTATATTGAATACAAAAGGTCATAATCCAGTTATAGATTATTTTAAGCAACTAACAACATAAAGACCTACGGTTTTTGTGCTCTAAGGGAAACTTTAATGATCCAACAATATTCAAACAACAGTAGGAACATTTTCTGTAGCCTGATCAGCATGTGTCCCAGATAGTATTTAAGTGAATTCACTGCCTTAGGTTAAAAGGAAGCTAAGGAGAGAAATAAGCAGGCAGAAAGATAAAAAACAGCCAAGCATATGACAGGAAGATAATGGATAACACAACTGGATTCAAGGATGTTATACAGTGTTCCCAACAACTTTCAAGCTTTATTTGCCTAAAGTTGAAATTCACAAACCATAAAATGATAAATGGTTAAGCAGTGACTCCATTTCAAGAATCAGCAGAGTAATAAAATAGGACTATGCAATTTATTTTAGGCTATGGTAAGTGCTTGCTTGTTTGTTTTAAATAAAGAACCATACAGATATACCTGATAGATTCCAGAAGTCCGAAAGCATTTGAAGTTTGCACTCACTAGACAACGACGTGTAAAGCAGTTATGTATCTAGTATGCCAGAAATTAATGTAGGCTGTGACAATCTGTAATAATGCATGTAATCTGAAATAATTCACCTATTCGAATTGCTTTTGCTTCAGTTAAAAAATCTTTTGCTTAAAAAAAAAAAAATGGTCACAGTTACTGACTGCAGAAGAAACTGCCTAAGCCTTTCAATCATAGCTGCTGATTGCAGTACACAGTCAAGGGAGTCACAATGCTGGCATCCTGAAAAGATGATGGCCAGAGCAGCAGCCCTCTAAAAGGGCTTAGCAACTCAGCCAGTAATAATGATAATTCTGATTCTATGCATGTGTTTACATAAAATCCATCAGATGCTTCTATGTACATCAGTGCTTGCTGAATCAGGGATGGAATTATTAAATTTAGTGAAGTAGCTTTTATTCATAAACACACAGTGGTGTACAGGTATGCAGAAAGACACTTATCAGGATGGAGAAAGAAAACAAAATAGCTGTGTGAGTAAAAGTTTTCAGGTTTGAAACATTAAATAGCACTCCTACTGGCAAACCGAGGAGCTCTTCTGTGCAAGGAGAGTAGTTAAAAAACAGGTAATACATGGAAAGAAGTCTGTTAGGGAACATGGTAAGCAACATGTCATCACCGCTCTAAGTTGTGTCAAATCTAAGCTTAAACCAAATGAATTTAGAAATACTGACTACCTTCTAAATTAGCTATTTTTTTTCAAAGAGTGTGAGTATGTGTGGCTGCTGTGGGAGAAGTATTATCACAAGTTCCATCTGGAATGTATACTAGAAGAAGACGCAGGAGAACAGGACCTGAAAACCACCCACACAGAACATAATATATCAAACAAATGTTGATTAGCTGCTAGTGCTATAAATTAAAAAATAATGGTTAGAATATTCTGCTAGATCAACAGAAATAGGTGATTAAGTGTAACAAAGACAAGTCTGTCTCTAGGTGGAAGGCCAGCATGTTCTGCCTTAAGCCTCTTGGAATTTTCTCTCCACTTCCTTTTTTTTACTGTCCACTTAAGTTTTGATGCCCTCTTTGCCTTCCTGCAAAATTTTACACTCGTGTTTCACTCATCTCTCTGCTGGAAAAAAAAGGTTGGACTAAGACATCTTCTTCTTTACCCTTTATTTTAAATGGGAAAAGGGGACAGGGAGAGAAGCTGCAAGTTACTCCACCATGGCAGTAGAGCAATTTAAGAAATGATACTGGGGGCGAGTTTTGGTTCACATGCCACTCACCAGAAGCACAACGTTGTGGCAGCTGACAGCACAGTATGCTTATTCCAGCATAAAATGGATTTTAAAGCAAGAAGTTGTGCTGGACACTGTCTTGTACAACATAGTGCTTGACATATGTGCTTGAGTCTACTTCCTTAAGCATTTTCTTACCTTCTTGCTGGAGGAAATAGTACATAATACTTTTTCTCATGACTGATAACAATCAAAATATGCTATTTTTCTCACATTTGACTGTATATGGTTGAGTGAGTACCTAGTCTTAGCATTAGCTATGTTTTTTACTTGTTTTCCTTAAATTTTATCCATTAAAGATCTTGTTATGATTAAGTAGAGGAAATTACTTAAAGACATTTTTAAGTGTATTTTTGATTCATTAAAAAGACAAGCCAGAAGTTCAGTCTTACTTCTGCCACCTTATCTGGTACAATGTTTCCTTCATATGGGCATCCCAATGCACACGACACATACCTATAATAAAAAGAACACACAATATTCTGTTATATATATATACACATATATTTATCTGTATTCATCCATGTTACATTAAAAAAATAGGTTAAATATAATTTTGAATATTTAAGCCAGTCAATGTAAATATTTGAGTAAAAAGTTAAAATTATATCAGATGAAAACAACAGGTTTATCAATTTTCCTTTTAAATCACAGAATAGCAATTTATAGCTTCATTTATGCTCAATATGTTACGAGTTGTAACTGGCAATGCAGCCAAGTTAACAATGTTGTAGGAGACTTCATTTTTCTTGGTATTTCCTTCTGAAGTTGCAAGAGCCATCTCAAACTTTGCCTTGCGTTGCTCTCACAAGGTATTCAGAGGAAGATACCACTTTCTTTGTTGTACTACCTACCAGGACAATAGTGAGCCACACATGGACACAGACAACTTCTAATAACCCCACCAACTCATAAGTCATCAGAACTGTGGTCAATGAGGTAGCTTTCACCCTCTCTCTCTGTACTGGTGTTTCTGACCCAGTGCCCCAGAAGAATTATAGCTCCATTGCAAGCTGTAATTTAGGCATGCCTTGGGACAAGAAGAAGCTGAGAAGTCAAACTGTGTCGCTCAGCAGCTGCTGGCTCCACAAAGCACAAAAACTGAAAGCCACAACCAAACTTCTACTGTTAAGTCCTAATGATCTATTAGCACAGAATTCAGTTTAAATTTCCTATTTTTAATGACAATTAAGAGCCATGAAAGTCTAATTAAATGTCTAATTGTTTATCTTAAATTGATTAGGAATACGATTAAACTAACCAGAAACAGCCAGTCAAAATCAAAAGTGTGACTGTAAAAGGATTTAGAACAGATTCAGAGGCCTGCAGAGCCCCAGTCCCAGTGGGAGGTTGCTCAACTGCTTAACAGGAGAACAAGAGACTTTATCGAACTCCCATCATTCCTTTTCGCTCAACACTGAAGGATATAATGTAAAATTATACACTGTATAATGCAAAAGGGATTGAACAAATGCCAGTTTGTATGTAGTCAAGGTCCATAGGGTAAAGGATGTACTGTTTCTTTGCAGTTGAAGGAAAACTGATTGATAGAATGTGAAATTAGGATCAGTAACAGGCAAAAACAAGTTGTGAAAAAAATGTCCATATTTCAATGCATAGAGCATATTTCATCCCTTATATGGAGGTATGGTGTTGGCACACTAGAAGTGGCAGTAGGAATGAAGCAAACCTTAAATCTAAAAAGAACTTGATTAGCTCTGGAAAAGAAATGGAAATGAATTTTGTTTTCACAAAAGTGGTTGGGTCCATTACATCCTGCTCATAATTTTAGACCAGATGCCTACTAGGCATGATTTCAATTATCTATATGTCATTATGAAAACCAGGCTTTTGAAACTTGGCCACAGAATTCATTAAATATCAGCCACAATTTAGATGTCAGTGTTTAAATTTCAAAATTCTGAATTTTCTTATCTACATTAAAGATAAAAATGTAGCTACTGTTAACAGTTAAACACTCCTGATTTCCAGTGACACATAACTGAAAAGCAATTCAGGATAATTTCCTTCATTTTTTTTATGCATGCACAGTTTTTCAGATGAAGCTAAGCGTGAAAAATTTCAGACCCAAAGGACTGCTTTTTACATAATACTGCAGTACCTAGAGCTAGTAAATACATACACTTACTGAAATTATTTTCAATATCAGCTGCAGCACTTTTTACAAAGTGATACTAAATACTAAGTTAATGCAAAACTAAATACTAAATACTAAGTTAATGCAAAACATACAGTACTTATGTGCATGTGTTCCCTTTACTTACATATCTTTACAGGTTCCTAAGGGTTACATATGTCAGATGAGAAGACATACATTTGGTAGTGATGATGTGGCATGAATGACATCTGGAATGGAGTAGGGCAAGCAAAAGTAAAAGCAGGCCAAAAGGTATCTAGAGAACAACGGAATACTCCCTGTGGTTCACACCAGCGAGCAGAAACTTGCCTGAGCTCATTCCATTCAGCTGGGCCTGCTGGGGTATGAAAGTATGTGGTGACCTGAAGAATCTGCCTACTACAATACACGAATCTGTTTGAGATTATGAACTCTCTGCATACTTACACCATTGCAAACAGACTGACATTTTAGACAAGGAAAATACGGTAGATATAATCTATCTGGGCATCTGATATTCAATATTAAACTGGAGAAAATAGGGATTACTGAAAGAATTTGACAGGAAAAGAACTTCCTACCAGATAGACAAGGAAGTCCTGTGGAGAATGAAAGAACAAGTTTTCAGTAGATCTCATCAAGAATGAGCTTGGCAGAATTTTATCTAACATTTTCACTTACTGAGTTGGAATAAAAAGTAGACGTGTTGATAACATTAAATTTGTTGATACTGTCAATACAAAAAAGAAAAAAGCACTGGAATTCCATGGAGAATGGAGAAGAGTAATAGAAAAAGGAATCAGTTGATGGCAATGACTAAGAAAGTGAAATGCTTAAAATGTGGCTATAAAAGAGTAAAGTGCACTCCAGACATATATCAGGATTAGTCCTCTTTTAAAAAGAGGACATAAATAAATAAATGCACAAAATTACAGAATCACAAAATAACCTGAGCTGGAAGGGACCCGCAAGGATCACTGAGTCCAGCTCCTGGCCCTGCACAGTACCACCCCCAAGAGTCACACCATGTGCCCGACAGTGTTGCCCAAATGCAACTTGCACTCTGTCAGGCTGGTGCTGTGACCACTTCCCTGAGGAGCCTGTTCCAGTGCCCAAACACCCTCTGGGTAAAGAACCTTTTCCTAATATCCAACCTAAACCTCCCCTGACACAATTTCAGGCCATTCCCTTGGGTCTTGTCCCTGGTCACCACAGAGAAGAGATCAGTGTCTGTCCCTCCTCTTCCCCTCACGAGGAAGTTGTAACTGCAATGAGGTCTCTCCTCACTCTCTTCTCCAGGCTGAACAGAGCAAGTGACCTCAGCCACTTCTCCCATGGCTTCCCCTCAAGGCCCTTCACCATCCTTAGAATGCTAATAGTTTAGTATGTTACTTATATTGTGGCTCCCAAAACTGCCCCCAGCACTCGAGGTGAGGCCACCCCAGTGCAGAGCAGAGCGGGACAATCCCCTCCCTTGCCCGGCTGGCAATGCTGGGCCTGCTGCACCCCAGGACACGGCTGGCCCTCCTGGCTGCCACGGAACTGCTGACTCATGTTCAACCTGCTTGACCAGGATGCTGAGGTTCCCTTCTTGGCACTGCTTTCCAGCCTCTCGTTCCCCAGTCTGTCTGTAAATCCAGGGTTGCCCCATCCCAGGTGCAGAACTGGCACCTTCCCTTGTTGAACTTCATCTGGTTGGTGATTACCCAGTCCTCTAATTTGTCAAGTTCTCTCTAAAGGACCTCCCTGCTTGCGAGGGAGTTGATGACAACTCAGTTTTATATTGTTTGCAAACTTGCTTAGTACCCCTTCCAGTCCTATGTCCAAGTCATTTATGAAGATGTGGAACCTCATGCGAGCTGGAACACACGCAGGCAAATGCCGAGTACCGCTAGTGGAGTACAGAGAGCCTAGCACGTGAAAGGAGAAAACATGCATGCTTGTATGAAAAAGGGAAGATAATCATGTGTCTGGTCAGAGTATTTGCCAGGACATCTAGAATTAAGGCAGTGCTGAGTGGGATGCTTTGTAATCGCATTTGTGTGGTTCCAAACTAGTGGAAGGCAAGGAAATAGGTTTCAATAGGTAGGTAGATCTGTTATCTACAAATACATTTGGTTGTTAGATTTTAGAGTGTGAAATAACCATAAAGCATTAAAACCACAAGAGAATACAGCCAAAGCAGAGCCCCAAGACCTCCAAATTAGAAGAACTTTGAAGAACATGCTGCAGAACTGCTTAGAAAGAAAATTATCAAGACAGAGCCACAGAGAGCAACAGAAAACACAAGTTTAAGGAAGAGTCTAGTCTGGTCAACTGCAGCAAACACTACTGACAAATCAAGAAGAATGTGAATAGACTACTGTTTCTGAGATCTTGTCATCAGGGAGTTTGGTGAGAGCTGTTGCAGTTGCAAGTAACAGAAGCCAAAGTGTAGGAGTTGTAGGAGGGAATCACAGAAGAGCCTCTCCAGACAGTAATTATGAACAGCGCCTTCAATGAGCTTAGGAATGAAGAAGAGATAGGCAATGAGATATGATATGAGGAACCACATAGGGCCAAAGATGCAATTTTTAAGGGGCAAATACTTGCTTATATTGCAAATGGAAAAGAGCCAGAGCATAGTGAGAGGTTAAGAAAGAGAATAAGGGAGGGAAGAAATAAGAGGTAGAACAGAACATGGGGTCACTGGGGCAAGTGGAGGGGGTACAGATGGAAAGTAGACAAGAAACTTCTGGTGCTCTGACAGTGGAGGAGAAAGGATTAGGAGAGGGGAGTGAGAAGAGAGTGACAGAAGGAAGAGCATACTGTATCTATTTTTCTTAGGAGAAAAGCAAGATTGTATGTGAAGAAAAGCAGCAGAGGAAAATGAGAAGAGTTTGAGCAATAAATTGCGGAGGCAACTGGGATTTAATTCGTGAATTCAATTAAGTTGGAGAATACAGCTGTTTTCTAAAAAGATAGCAGGATTGAAAGAAAAAAATATACTGTAATGAAAAAGACTGTCCTGGTCTCAGAATATTCACCAGAGACACTCCACAGTATGGGAGCAGAAGCAAGTATCTGGGAGTTCACAAAGTAGAGTCTGCAATGGAAGTGTTTAAATCTAAGTATATGCTTGAATCTTTGCTGTATCTAGGCCAGAACTAGCTTAACTACATCTTCAGCACGCAAACAAGGGAAGAGCCCATGAAGCCAGAGGTGGAAAGGACTTGCAAGTGAACATATCTATAGAGCTGCTTTAGGAACAAACCGATATATGCTGTTTTGCTCACTCTGATTTCACTTTTGTGAAATCAGAATTCCTCCCTTTAATTGAAAGTGATCAAAAGAAGTTTTCTACTTGTTTCACCTGGCAGAGTTTACCCAGTCTCCTGTCTGTTTACAGATTCCACTGCAGGTACCATTCAGTCTTCTACTAAATTGTTTTCTACACATATAAAAAAACCAAAATAAATAAACCCCAGCAACTTTACTGTGTAATATTTTGCACAAAAATGCTGAACAGCCTCTAGGGATAGGGAGGGAGAAGGAAGAGGAAGAGAGTTTTCAATTCCTTCCAGTAAGCCAAAACTCAATTTCAATGCTCCACAAATGGTATAGACAGTATAAAGTCCCCATGGTCAAGGTCACTAGTAATAGTGATAATCACCACACCAGCCCAGTGCCTGTGAAATGAAGGATATAAAACCACAAACAGGGTAAATGAGCAAACTTTGATTAACCAAAGTGCGTTAGAAGGAAAATGAATCCAAGTAGAAACTTAACAACTCCATGTTGCAAACAGCCCTCTGTCAACTTGTTTCAGCAGGAGTCCCAGAGCCAGATCCACAGCTGCTACCACAGCTGGAAGCATGGAGCCTCCTGAGAAGCCAGTTGCAGACTCAGATGCTGCTGTTTCCTGTTTATTATTATAGTGGAAGTTTGCATATAATTTACCATGTTCACTGCAGATGTATTTATTTTTATTGGATGTTTGTGCTAAAATGTACATGCCTATCATTTGGTGAATTCATAATACTAAGGCTAATCTATTCTGTCTCTTTGCAAAGGAAACTATTTGTTAAAAACAAGCAGTCTTTACTGTAAGGAGAGAGGAAACACAAAGAAAATAGAAAGGAGATTTTTCCAGAAACAGAATCTCCAAGCCAAGTCCAAAATGTGTAAATAAGGCCAGGATATTTTTTCCATATTTGACTTAAAAGAAAAAAAAAAACCAAAAAACCCCAACCTCTCCATGTATTTAGTGCCCAGTTAGAAGTAATATATATGCTATTCTCAGTGAATGCTATCGTAAAAATATTTGTTACTATTTTAAGAATGCCCAGAAAACTATGAACTACGTTCTAGAAAAAAGTACTTCTCTAAAAACATAACACATTGTATTGTTACCTTATAATTTTGTACTAATAATTTCACATCTGATTTACACTACTCTTAAAGCAGAAACAGGGATCGTTTTTTTAAATTCCCACAGGTATCCCTTTTTTTTGTTGTTGTTGGTTGGTTGGGGTTTTTTTTGTTTTTTTAAGCAGCTCTTCTGGCCTGCTAATAATAGTTTCTCTCTGCAGGTACAAAAACAATGGGTAAAAGTTGGTATAATTTTTTTCCTAAGGAAAACCTCTCCTCTCCTATAGTGCAGTCATCCATTATGATGGCTCTGACACCCATTTCTTAACTTGTTCCCAGTACAGAGAAATGCACCAAATCCCCATATCCCAGCAATCTCTGGCTTCTTAAACTTCTCCAGGTGACTGTGACCAGCTGGCTTAATACTGCATAACCTCATAGATTTGTTTACCATTCATGTCCTAAAATGTGTTGCTTCCAAGTGGATTAAATGTTCATCTGCATGTTGTTGTTTCCATAACCTCAAATATAGGCTCACTTATAGTAACATGGAGGTATTACATTGGTTTTACTATCTAGAGATGTGATAACGGCATAAACCACTCTATTATCCACAAAATTGTGACTGTGCTAAACTACAGTATAGTCTTTAAAATAGACATTTTAAAGCAGTGTGAAAAAACATGTGCAATCCAGCCCTAAGTATTCCACAGTACCAGCTTTGAACTGTATTGATTTGTGCAAAACTGAATGGTTGGAGTTTATCTTGTGGTATTTCTAGTAACATATAAAGAATTCAGTACTGTAAGGCCATCCAAATATCTTGACTTAATGATGAAGTGTAAAAAAAGAAAAAAAAGAACATCATTGAACTGAATGATAAAGATCAGATCATCTTGATAATCAGAAGTTTTAATCAGGATGTGTCTTTATAAACAAAACAGACTTCATTATTAGTTTCCAAAATCACTTGTTGTAAGTATATTAAAATAAGAACAATGTGTTATTTTATGGTTTTTTCCAAAAAAATCCAGATATCATTACCACAAGACAAAGATAACTAAAATAAATTCTTTCTCTTTAAGTCTTCATTATATTGTGTTTAATCTGTGTATTAGCATCAAGTAAACCACTAATTATTTCCTATAATCAACAAGGACTTCAATATGTTGCAACCTGTAAGCTTTATTATAGCAGAATATAAAAGGTAGTAATAATAATAATAACAATAATGCACACAATGGGTTGTTATCTATTTGTCATGGAAAAAATATTGCTATATTTCAAGTGTATCAACCAGTATTTGAATTCTATATAAACATAGATGTAAGCCAAACATTGAAACATTTCAAAATGCTTTTATGTACTGTGAACTGCACCATATTACTCATTCTTAAAAGACACAGGACATAAACAAAGGAATTACATAGAGCAGTTCAGAATTAATGTGTGATTACATGTACTTTAATTTATGAAGCAGCAGCTTTGTAAGGAAATGCTCCTAGTGTTATTTTACAGCAATCATTTGCATCTGTTTTTCTAACACTGAAGCTCTAAACATTTGCATATACATTCACATTTGCACACATGGCCTTAAAAGGGCTATTCACATGAACATTTTTCAGGTCTGGGACATAAATACCACTTTTAATTGCTGACCATGGATAAGTGTTTTTTTAGCAGAGGAAAAAAAATACGACCTTTCGGGCTTATATCCCCTGTTCATTTTTTATTAGGACTAAGACAGTCCTATACAGAACCAAATGTTTCAGAGGGAGATAGTCTGATTTTATTTCATTGTCAGAGGTTGCAAAGTAGGTAGTAAGGTACCATTTGTGTAAAGGGGGAAATCTCAGTCCTTACTTCCTTTACTGTTCTATTGTATTAATTGCAATTCATTGTCTTTTTAAATTTTGGAATATATTAACTTGGAAGAATCCAGCTTAACCAGAATTTACTTGACATTTTCTTTATATGTACATTAATGATACCTTTAAATTAAAGGACAATCCAAGTGACTACTTCCAATTACCATTTCCCACTATTTTTTATCAATCCTGGCTGTTAGACTAAATTTTTAATGACTGAAGTTGTGGCATTTTTAATAGTACCTGAATTGTGCATTAAAAGATGCAAATTTAAAACCAGCACTATTTTGTGTCACTTCACATGCAAAACGTACATAGTAGTAATTAGCTGACGACGCAGTTCCTAACTGATTTGTCTCAGTGTCTTGACAGAATGTGTCCCAGATGTTATTGTAAAGTTTTTATGCACGTAACAAAAAAACCCAACGAACAAAACCCCACCCCTTTGTGACACTAATAAATGGTCTAAGACCATATGCAACACTTCAATTCTTCATAAACATTTGAACTAATTTAGTAAACATTTAGAAAACTGTGCTACAGATTTTAAATGTGACAGCTGACAGCATAAATTTTCTGGATGATGATCGAGTCAATGTTAGTGCAGCTGTAGTAACAGTAAGACATACAAAAGCTTAAAGTTTAGTTTCAACTGTTTCAGTGCGTTTTTCATAAGAATCAAGGACTGCCAATGATTTATGCTCAGTACATAAATTGTAAATTGCCAGTAAAAATAGGAAATAAAATTTGAGCCCCTTAAAATTATTTTTGGAAGTATTTTTCAACCACTCAAGAAGTTAGGACAAGGCACTAAATTATCCATTTCCTGCAAATAAATAACACTTTAAACAATAATAGCGCTTTGGAAAGGAAATACTCTCTGTATTAAAATGAATACAAATACAACTTATGCATATTATTATTTTTATTACCTTAGTAAGTCTAGTAAAATATTTAGCCTACAAAATTTGTATTAGAAGCCAAAATGTGTAGTCCTGGGAGCTTACTTGAGGAAGGGCTGCAGGTTTTGGCCATGGTTCTTCAAATTAGCCAATCTCTAAAAGGGTGATTAAAAACAAAGTCCACAGAGTAAAAATCTGTCTCTGTGTAGTTCACAGCTTCATTTTGTGAAACCTTGCAGCACAAAGCCTATTAATACATTTATTCTATCTCTTGTAATTCACACAAATTACAAAGTCCTGATCCTTAGCCTATGCACAGGTAGGATGGGATTCATGTGTTTTTACTTCTGACATAAGAGATCATCATCTCCAGCCTATGCCTTAGACAGGCCATCTATAGAATGACTAACACTGGATGGACCTAAACTTCCTTGCAGCCAAAAGGATGGATCATTCAGAGAGTGTTTACTTTAATCCTAAAGCAGGTACTTTTAAAAAAGCACACTCAGTAAACCAAAGCCTAAAGGTTGCCTGATTCCCTCTAGTAACTACTAGGAGATTAAGGATGACAAGCTCAGATCTGCCTCATACATTACAACAATAGTTATAAACAATATGCAATTAGTCAGTAAATGGAAGCCTCAAAACCAATATAAAACCTAAACCTAATCTTCTTGCAATTGAGTAATAACCAGTCAAACCATGAGCACCTATCCAGAATACTGAATATAAAAAAAAACTTGCCACAAAGCCTTGACTGTCTCAGCGCTTAAGAGAATTTTGCATGGAATTGGGATACCAAAATCCCATTTATTTTATCTGTCACTAAAAGCAGCTTCTTTAGCAGCAGCTACATATGGGATCATAAATCACAGGCTTTAACAGCTAATTCTTTTTTGATTGTTTTATTTCCATGAAAAAATCACCTTGGTTGTACTGCATATTTCTGTGAAATCTCAGTTCAAGTTTCACTTTCTGATTATGTTTTCAGATTTTCATTTTTTTAATTGAGGACGAGAAACACAGTGTTTTATCTCATTAAATACAACGTAAAACTCCAGAAGTCTTCCAAATGTACTGCAATATGTGGGAACTAATGAATTACTTTCTATCAAATACTAATGAATTCCCTGTAACAGTGTCCTTTTCTTGGGTGTTAGTACCAGAGAAGATCATGGTTTAGTTTTCTAGAATTAAGTGTGAAATATTGGTCTGCTTCCATAATCTGCCCCCTCACGAGCAGCTGAAATGTTGTAAACACGTTTACTTACTTCCTGGAGTTGGCATTCAAAACTGATGCTTCTTCTTTAAGAGTATTTTTTTCATTTTTTAACTTATTAAAAAGTTTTAAGTCCACCTTCTAGACCTTTGTTCAACTGCTGAGAGATCTACTATTAAAAAAAAGGAAGTCCTTCTGAATCCTGTATTTCTATATTCATGCTTCTGCTATTTTTTTCTGGTCTTCAGAATTCTACTCAAGAAAATACTGTACACTGGAGCTTTAAAGAAAGTAGTAAAGTAGATGGACACTAAACAAGCCCTATTTTTATTATTTCTGAGCAATCATTCTGTCTCAATGCTTCCTATGGATTCCTGTAACTGTAACCCATGAGGAATGCATCTGAGTGAGTATGAACATGCAGGGACAAGAGTCAGTGTATCACAACACCTGATAATTATTCTCTTTAAAACATATTTGTCTAGACTCTGATCCATAGTAATATTTTATTTCTCATTAATTACTATTTTGCCTCCTTAAAATTTTCCTGGGAGGGATTTTTAAAAGTGTACTCAAAGTCCAATTTTATGGTGTTAGCCAGTTCTCCTTATCTTCATACTTACTGGAGTGTTCAAAACATTCTTTTCAATATTTTCATATACTGAAATCCATGTTCAATGGATACTCAGAATTATTACCTTAGTTAGGGTTTTTTGCCATG
Organism: Atrichornis clamosus; assembly: GCA_013400975.1. NCBI lineage: Eukaryota > Metazoa > Chordata > Aves > Passeriformes > Menuridae > Atrichornis > Atrichornis clamosus. The sequence goes on along the minus strand of WBMZ01009268.1, from coordinate 76,694 downwards.
AAATAAGGCTGCATATCCTGCAATTCAGATTCTCAGCAGGTTTCTAGAAGATTGACTATGTTATTATGGATTCCCCTGGCTACGTTCTATTCAATCCCTCTGGAAAAATACCAGCAGTTCTCTCCTAAATTTTCTGATTTGTTGAAGTGCAACATTAGTGTATCATCTTACCTCCTGTAATTTTCCAATCTCTAATTTTCACTGGATAAAATAATTCTCAAGCTAATATCATGTGATGAAGATACATGTAACATTCACATAAATGTAGCTTCTCTTAGATATATATATATATATATATATATCTATATAAAGAATCCCTATTTGGATCCTTTACTTGGTTATAATCCCACAAATTGAATTATTCTGTTAATGGCTTCTCACTTCTGAATGATTCACTTTTCTTAGACCTATAAGCATAAGGAAGAAAGCTATAGCTGGAGTGCACTTACATAATTTTCATTCACAACCTTGATCTAGTCACTTTGTAGTGTATCTAATATTAAGCAGTTCTCTGTTGAAGTGTTCTGTAAATACTGCACCTGACATGACAGACTCAATAAAACTGCCCTGCATGTCTAATCTTTGCATGTTGAAGTGAAATTACAGACACCTGTACTGGATGCACAAAGTAAGCACGTTCAAAACGTAGTCTGATTGTATTTTCCCTGAGTTCAAATTATCTCCTTTTATTTCATCTCTGTACTGTTTTTCTGTTTGCTTCACTAGTTCTTAAAATTCCTCCCTTTTATCTCCTTGCTTTGTTTTCATTCCTTTGTTTTTGGGGGTTTTTTTTTGCTGTGCTCTTCTGTTTTACCAGTTTCTGCCTCCTACTTGTTTCTTTTTTTTTTTTTTTCCTGTGTGAAGAAAAATAAAAAACACATGGTTTGTCAGATAGTAGACAATAAATGTTTCAGAATGTTGTAGAATCCTGTCATGGGAACAGTTACTTCCATCATGTCAATGTATCAGTGCCAGAACAATTGCTTCTGGCATGTTAGAAATGCATTAGACCTATAATCTGTGGGGGAAAAAAAGCACCAGGTTGCCACTTTTTAAAATGTGAAAACTAGTGCACAGAAGACAAGTCAACATTTTAAGCTGAAAATCAATCTACAGTACACCACAGGGGCTTCTTCACCACCTGCAATTTACATCTTACGGACAAGCTGCAAAGTCCCTTTTATGACATCCAGAGTTATCCAAAAACTTCTACAATGGATAGGCTTTGAGCATTTCCTGGGTGGTTGGTTGCCTGCATTGTAGCATTTGGTTGAATTTTATTAGTTAAATTCAGGATTATGAAAAAGAAAATATCTCCTGACATGCCTAGACATCTGACAAAACCAGAAAACAAAAGTTTGGTGTACAAATGTTCACAAGTGGCTAAGGTTTGTTGCTATACATATGCTGTCTTTTCAGAATTGACTCACTATTGTCTTAACCACAACTGTCTTGGACCTAAAATTCTGCCATTCCTGGGCTTAATCCTCCTGGAGAACTCAAATTGTTAGTTAAGTTCTCAGTTCAGAATTTTGTTTCAGAAAAATGTGACAAACAGTGGTGGCAGAGAGTTTGTAAATAACAGAACTCTTATATATATGAGAAGTTGCTCAGGGAGGCAAATCCTGACTCTACCTGGCAGATTAGCAGCTGGGAAAAGTATTTAAACTCTGGTGCAAGTTACTGTTTCTTAACAGAGTGAACGTCATTACTTCTATATTCAATGATTTTCCACCTGAAACATATCCAGGCTAGGGAAAAAGAATCCAGCATTTATGAGCTATCCTTGGTTGGCTGTGTCTGCGTGTGAAAATCATAGAATCACAGAATGGTTTGGGTTGGAAGGAAATGTAAAGATAATTTAGTTCCAACGCTGTGGCCATGGGCAGGGACGCCTTCCAGTAGATCAGGTTGCTCAGAGTTCCATCCAATCTGGCCTTGAGCACCTCCAGGTATGGGGGGGCATCCACAACTTCTCTGGGTAACCTGTGCCATTGCCTTCACGCTCTCCCAGTAACAAATTTCTTCCTAATATCTAAACTAAACCTACTCTCTTTCAGTTTGAAGCCTTTCCCCACTTGTCCTATCACTACACCTCCTGTCAAAGAGTCCCTTTCCAGCTTTCCTGTAGCCCCTTTCAGATACTGGAAGGTTGTTGAGGTCTCCACAAAACCTTCTCTTCTCCAGGTTGAACAGCCCCAACTTTCTCAAACTGACCTTGTAGATGAGGTGCTCCAGACCCTGTTTCAACTTCATGGCCCTCCACTGGACTTGCTCCAGCAGTTCCATGTCCTGCTTATGCTGGAGACACCAGATCTCTATGCAGTATTCCAGGTGGGGTCTCGTAAGAGCAGAGTAGAAGGGCAGAATCACCTCCTTTGACCTGCTGGCCACACGGCTTTTGATACAGCCCAGGTTACAACTGGCTTACAAAGGGCTGCAAGCACACAGTGCTGGCTCATGTTGAGCGTTTCATCAACCATCACCCCCAAATCCTTGGGCTGGACAAGATGATCTCCAGAGTCCCTTCTCAAGCTAAACCGTACTGTTATTCTGTGATCCTCTGGGCAGAGGTATAACTACAAGTCAGATTTCCCTTTCTCAAGGCAAATGCCCAAACAACCACGCTGTTGGGCGCTAGCACTACCTTATCACTATTTCTGGAGCAAAAAGAGAACCCAGTATTTATTCCCAGACGGGTTTTCAAGTACTTAAGTCTCTGAGGTATCTACCTCTATCTATTTTCAAGTCCAGGTATTTTCTGAGCATGATGTAGTTTACATTACTAGTAATCCTCAGGATTACTAGAGATCCTCAAGGAATCTCACTGTTTAGTTTCTCCTTGAATCTATGTGAGCCTTTCTGCATTCACAAGGACCTTCAAAAATAATCTTATGCAAGTATTTCTTACCTGTGATGCAACAAAAGATGGAAATGAAAACCAATACTGTTCAAGAGCAACTACTATTCAGGATAATTTTAAGTTAAAAAATAAATACTGGACAATTCTAGAGTTTCATGCACTGGAGAATCAAGAATTTCAATACCAGGGTTTTCAGAATAACTTATATATAGGATAATATTTTTCTTAGGAGTAAATTTGTTTTCTCACTTTTATACCTTGATGCTCCAATGCATGAAGTTATGTATTATGAATTCTACAATAAAATGAAAGTTTGTAAGGTGTTTTCAAGGTGCCAGCAAGCATTACAAATTCTCAACAGCACAAAACTTTTATTCTGTCATCTGTGATGATAAAAATAAATTTGTATAAAAAAACAGTTATTTTATAAACACAGCTTTCTTTTTCCAATTTCCACAGAAGAATAGTTACCATCAGTAGTTAAAAATGAAGAAATTACTAAATATATTCAATCTTTAAAAAAAAAATCACAGTAAAGACTATTACAATTCATCTAAAACATAAAAATTTGGTAGTATATTTTCTACTGGTACCATAAACCCCTGTAACAATGACTCCAATAACTCTGTATTACTTTAGAATCTTTATATTTACCCACGCATTGGAATATTCATATTCCTTGCAGATTTAGCGACTTCTTCAAACTTTTCTATGCTTTCTTCAATTGAACAATTAATATTCATTTTGCTAAAAGATTCAGATGCTGCACCAAATACTGAGACTTCTGTAGCTCCTGCTGCAATCTAAAAAATACATTTCAATAAAACAGAATCATAACGCTATATTGTAATACTAGATAAGCATTTAATTCTCTACAACATTCTAAAATTTTAAAGTACATTAAATATACCATCCATATCTAAAATATAACTCTAATCCAAATTTTTTTTAAAGCTATCACATACATACAGATTGAATCGAATGTTGTGTTTATTTACTATGGCATATTTTCTTCCTCTTAGCAATTAGGTGAACATGTTTTTAAAATGATAAATTATAAAGGTAATAAGATGTAAGGAAACACATGAACCAAATATAAAAATAACAATGATTGATACTTACATTCATCTTCCAAAAAAGTAATGATCATATAACAACTCTCAAATATCCATCCCCTATACAATGTCTGTTCCTCCTGAATACCAGGAAGTCATTCTCATGCTTGGGAAAGCTCTCTGTGTGCGTGTGCCTAGAGCAGCAACAATAACCAACAGGAATTTCCTTGTTAGATCCAACTCTAGGATCAAAGACTCTGCTGGTCTTGGTGTCATAGTCAATATGGATAATATGGAAAATGTGTATGTGAGAGTCTGCTGAGAGAAGTTTCAGAGCAAACACCAGTCTAGAAAATGTGTAAATGTAGTGACTTCACTGAAGGGGCAGTTAGCCTGTTTTTGTACTCAGTACCTCAGTACTCAGTAAATCAACTAACACGAAGCAAACTAGAAGGCTGAAAGACAAATGATAGGAGAAGAAAACATTTAAGCTTAGGAGTGCTTATTCTCTCTTTCCAGTGAGAATAATACCCTTGTTCAATGAAAAAGTATAGAGCTATTCCCTTTACTCTCTGCCTCTGCAGGATAATGTCTAAGCTTGAGCAATCCTTAGAGGGACAAATATTCTTTCAAACAGATGGGAAAAAATATTAGCAAGGAAGAACACAGAAATCATCTACAACTATTTTTTCATTGTTCTCCTTTCATTATAGCACTAAATACAGTATCGAGATAAAGCACAACTAATTCAACTCATACAAGCTACCATTGAGACAAAGTTGTGGCACTGCGTTCTGACTGTTGATAAAATAGACTATGCACAGAATTCTATTTTAACATATATTTGTATAGGAACTGACTGATAGACTAAACCACAAATGTCCATCAAGCAGTATGCTTTCCAAATACAGCTTGTCCTATATCAGGACAAAAGCATAGAAGCATTTAAAATTTTCAAAAAACAAAAAAGTGTAAAGATTTGAATATCAAAGTATATATTTTAAGAAGACTGAACTGCTCCATTTTCAAACTATCAAACACTTCAAGCCTATAATTTTGACTATTTTGTAAGAACTGAAACAATTTAAACTTTCAAACCCTACCAAAATGAAATGCAGAATTGTTATAAAGTGCTTTCATTTAAATGAGTCTTTCCTCATCCTTCTTCAGTACCTTCCAATAAGACACTCTTCACTAACCCTTCTAGGGCCAACAAGTCAAAAAAAAAGGAACTTACCCTTTATACACAAGCATCATTTAAAGGAACTTACAAAGACTGATCAATGCTTCCATTAAAAAATTAATACATAGAGTTTAATATCACTCTGTGAATTTGCCCGTTTTTCATAATGAACAATGAAGAGTTCTCAGTGAAAAAAACTATAGCTTATTTCTATCATTAAATAGCTAGTTTATGGTTCTGAACTGAGAGTGTCTGAAACATAAAAGAGGTAAATGTGGATGGCACCTATGAAGGCACTTACAGCAGAATGAAAACCTTGAAGATTAGGTGTGAGAACGGGATATTGGACTCCAGGATGCCGCTCAATGCCCCTCATTACTTCTTTGTGATCTGCCATCTAAAATATATAAATCATTTGTATTGATCAGCAGTCATTTTCTGATTTTATACAGCTAAACAGAAATTGGCTTAGACTGTAGTTTTGCCTTCATTACTTTTAGAGTTCATATAAAAAGTCTAACAACAAAGGGGTTAAATTGATTGTACAAGTACTCTTTTTTTAATTTCTTAACTTTTGAGTATTTGAGTTGTAATCTTTTTAGATTTATACAAATATAGAACTAGGGCTAAGATTTCTACAGCATTTTTTTGTGTGTATCTGTAAAAATGTAATTTGCATAATAAATTGACAGACATGATCATGCTGTTCATCAAGTGCTATAGCAACTTCAGCCTTACTTCACTGGACTCAATAGGTGAAATTAACAGAATAACTGACATTAAAAAACACCCAAATCTTGAAAACTTGAGCACTCTGATAAATGCAATTGCACAATGTTATGCATAACTGAACTTGAATTACTCGACACTGTAAACAGTACATTTGAAAAGATTAAATACATCTATTCTTAAAAATTACAGCAAAATCCAGTTGCCTGCATAGCGTAACATTTTAATATATTTAGAAGTCTCTTTCTAAAGAAGAAAATACTTCTTTATTATAGCAAAGATCAGAGCACTTGTTTTCCTTAGTCTTCCCTCACAAAAGAAAATCTGTTTTTTTAAGATATTCTTACGTTTTCCTCATTGACATTCAAGATTAAATATACTTACTATCTGTACTAATCAAGAAGATGAATGCAAGACTTATCCATGTAATAAAATGCAGATTATTTAGACAGACACATTTTCTTAAAAGAAGTGGGTTGAAAATGAGTATTTTTCAATGGTGTACATGCCTGAAAACAATACAATTAATAAAACACATCCCTCTATTTCATGTCTTAAAAATTTTGATTTTTAAAAAAAGAATAGTGTATTTTAAATGTTTTTTTAAATCAGCTCTCATGAAAGCCAATCTTTCAAGCAAACACTATTAAACCGGATTTCTCATTCTTTCCACACTGGTGAAAAGTCATTTGAGAAGTGCCATAGGAAAAGATAAATGAACTACAGAGCTCTCATTACTCCTTACTTTCAGCAGATACTTTATTGATAGCTATGCAGTACCACAATTCTAAATACATGGTATTAAATTATACCACATTATTAACCGAGAATACTACCAGCTACCTGGAATCTTCCTATGTGGCAGGACGTGCCCCCTGCCCCATAAAGCTTATCTGTTGCTTGCTAGCTGACATCATTGTCCGAGGCACCCGCCCTCACAAGCACCCGCTAATTGCTGAGATGGCTCCCTCAGGTCCACCTGGCTCCTGACGGGATATTCGGGCGCCACGAATGTAACACTCTCAGCTGACAACAAACATCTTGCCTTGAAAGCAAGATTGAAAGGATAAGCTGGAATTTGTGACTGACAGTCCCTGGACTTTACAGACTATAAAAGATCCACTAAACTCTTGCAAAGCAGAAGTTTTTTTGCACACCCTTGAAACGTGTGGTGCCTTCTCCCCGTAAGACTGGGACGCTGGTCTTTTGTGGTAATTCTTCTCGGCCGGGCGTTCAGTGAAAGGATTCTCGTGTACACCACCATCAATTCGTGGGTGAGGTACATTGAAATCCTAAGATATACTATTTCTCAGCTAGCTGTAACATAAGTACCTTTATACCGTGCACTGTTTTATGTAACTTACTAGTAGTTACTTTTTTACCCTGTGTAGTGGATAGTCTGTTCGAAGTCTTTTGTCTGTTAATCTTGTGTCTGTTCAATAAATAATTCATTTTGTAATAGACCTAATCAGCCATTATTAAGAACTTGCAAGCGAAAGTTTGGATTTTGGTATGCAGGTCACCTCAACAGAGCCACTGCCAGGAATCCTTGGAAGGCAGCGCTTGTCTAAAGCTCTCACTCCACTCGTAACATCCTATCACTGGCTTTCTTCTATGAAAATGAACAGATTAAAAATATCAGAAAAATGTATGTATGCCTCTTCAAATGAAAGCCCAACGTGTACCTATAAGGAAGTGGATATATGGTACAAAATGTGTCTTATAGCCAAACACAATTCATTTCTTATGAGGAAATAAGCGATAGCACATAGCAACTTTTTGTAATTGCTTCTATGTAAACTAAATCAGTCTGATAATGTCACAAAAACCCCTTTGTTAATGCCTTAGTTTTTTAAGAATAATTTTTCATTCCTTAATTTAATATAAGCAGTACCTACATTTCTCAGGGCAAAAAATAATGTTTGAAACCAAATGATTAATTAAATGGCAAATGCTGGAACGAAATTCATGCTCCACAATTATAGCCTGACTTAAAATATACTAGAAAACCAAAATGACACTTTTTCAACCAGCATAAACCTGCCAGATCCAAATAATATTATATGTATTAAATTTGTCCCATTGCTATTTTTCCTGTAAGTAAAATCCCATCTTTACACATATTGCATGTTATAAGACTTTAAACTGTAATAAAATATTTCTTTTCCAAATTTCTTTAAAAATAAGCTTCCTAATCACAGGTATTTATAATTTTTGGCTGTCTAGGTTATAGGTGTGGGATCCTGTTTTATTTGGCACCTTGCTGCTGTGCAACTTTTTCTTTTATGTTTTCTCAGTAAAAAAAAAAACTCTGCCAAAAATAACAGTGGATGGGAAACCATAAAAAATTTAAAATACTAAAAAAAGAAATAAGTGAATGAGTGATCTAAACATAACCATAAACTCTATTCCCATGACCTATGAAAAGAAAAAAGAAAGAGCAAAGAAAGACAAAGGCAAGACTGCAATCTCTATCAACACAATCTTTTAAATAAAAAACATTTTAAACACAAATTAAGCCATTAAAACAAAGTATTCAGATATGAATTTAAGATAAGAAGGGACTGTTCATTTTTCCTAAATTGACAGACTTGTGCTAAATTTGGTACACCTAATGGCTCACAGGAAAAGGAAATAAATAAACAAGAAAGGAAGAAATACACCTTTGCTTTAGACTTTCTCTTCTAATGTTTAAAAATCTGCATATTATTCTCTGTTGCAGTAACTGACAAAATTTGATGGCACTTGGAAAAACTTAACCTATTCACTCTAAACAGACACAGTATCATTGCCCCTGCATTGATGCCAAAGAAATTCTGCATTGTCACTCTTCTCTTCCCCTTTCTGATTATCCTTCTTCCAGACTCTTCTCTGGTGACCCCGAAAACACTGAAATAAATCGAAGGAGTCCCTCAGAGTGTTGTCCAGTTTGCTTTGTTAATTCATGAATAAGCATGACCTTACTATGTTTTTCTCAGAGAAAAGCCTAGAATACAGTCCAGGCTCAGGATGTATTCTGTTTAAGAAAGACAGGCTTCATATACATTTTGCCAGATGTGCAACATGCAATATACATTGTCAAAACTGAAGTATTTTCTCAAATTAATTGACTCCGTGTTTTAATTTGTAAATACCTTGTGTTCTCCTTATCAAATATAAAGTATTCAAATGCTTCTGTGCAAATAAGTGTGTAATTTCTTGAAAAATAGTTTAAATTATATAGACAAGTACTGACTTATTTCCTTACTTGCAGGAAATAATTAATTTGCACAAATAGGAGCTAAATTCAGGACTAAGCCTGAATTTGCAGAGTTAAATCTCAAATGAAAATGTGGCACTCCTAATGCCCATGCAGTTTTGCTGCTGATTCCAGAAAGGCTAGGTTTTCTGCAGAATTGTACCAAATGTCAAAATTACTTTCGGAAAAATAATGAGAAAATTATTATGATTCATAAAAACTAAGTGTGGTTGCTGATGGAGTGCTAGAACTCCAAAATAAGTTAGTGCTTAACTACTCCTATATACACAAAAGTCCAAAATATAGATCTTCCAAGCACATTTACAAATGCGGAAAATTACATTTCATTTGGAAAAAAAGAAAATAAGGTGTGCTACTTTTCCTTGTTACATTAATGACTACTAGTTTTAGAAGAGTAGAAAAGAAGAAGGAAAAACATTAAATTATATTAATAATGTGTCACCATCCCAAATCTTTAGTTACAACTGAATGTTACATAAATAAATTGAATGGCATTTAAATTGAAATAGTTCTGAATGGAGATGACTTTACATACCTGAGGCACCCATTTGGATGAAACAAAACTGGTCACTTCTATTGCAGGTAGGCCTGTTTTGGAAAGCTGGTTGATTAACTCAATTTTGATATCTGTTGGGACTATCACCTATAGATGTGGAAACATACTTTAGCAAACTATTTCATACTTCAGAAACTTTTGTAAGTGAAATGTTCCCAGTACATAATCAAAACTTTAAAAAATAATGAACTACACTTACAGATTTTACCTTAACTACACTGTTTCCTGACAGGAAGCTACAGTGTAAGGAAGGTACTAGGCTGTATACATGATCATTTTATGTCCATCACAAAAGGAAGCACTTCTGTGTAACTGGTTATAGATCTGGCCTCATTATTTGTAACTAACCAAACACCAATCTAGCAAAGAAGTGACAAAGGCAATAGTAACAGTTCAACCAGAGAAAAATGGAAGGAAAAAAGCTCCACAGCTGAGGCACAGTAAGCCTGTGCTGTTAATAATACTAACGTCTTTGATACAAGTAACAATGATACAAGTGAGCTTACCATCCTGTTTGTGGAAATGACTGTTTTGATATGTGTACCCTGTAACTTCTTTCAATCTTCCATGCTTCCCTACCACCCTTCAGGCAAATCATGCTATCAAAAGAGTAATATTTTTCCCCCATGTCTGTTTAGCAGGAAGCATGATAAAATCTATTTTACTCTTCCGTCTATATTAGCACTTGGAACACAAACACAAGTTACAAAGATAGTCAGAGTTTCATAGTGTTTATCAATTACGTCATGACAGAATGTTATTGACTTACAAGACAAATTCCAGTAAAAAGAAATATTAAGTAACAGAAAGGCTAGCTAGCCAAGTACAGAAAGAAATTATACAATTTAAAAGCTGGGTAAATAGGACTATACTTTTATCCTAATATAGATAAAAGTTATCGATATGAAAAGAAATAGATATATTTGATAGTACAAAATGGAGGAAACATAATTAGCAGGACGGACAAGTTCTACACAATGCAAATATCCATGTCAAAGCACATACACACAAAAAAAGAAAAAAGAAAAATTACCTTTTCATTTTGTAATCCATCCCTTGGCCCAACTTCTACAATCTTTATGTACTCAGGCAGTCCAGATGCTTGAGGTTCCTGAAATAAAAATCAATACTGAAACATAAAACAATGAAGGTCACCAAGCTCAAAGGTATAGCTTGTATTTGTCCTCTCATATGATTCTGGATATAAAGTCATATTGTCAACATTAGGTTTGCTCAGGGCATTTAAAAATCTGTGAGAACATGTTCCACACCTTGATCTAGGGAATAAAACTTAGAAGCAGAAGTTAGTGAGTGTTCCATTGCTCCTCTGGCATCACAAAATGTATTAAAAACTGTATATAGTAACATAAATGAACACTGAGTTTTACAGTGAGAATTATTTCCATTTCAAAAATCTTTCCAACAAACAATTCAGTCCTCCAAACTTCTAACTGAATGTTCCAAATTTAACAGGTACTTCTCTGTAAATGTTTGCAAGACTAGGCTATAAATCTGAAAATAACATAACAGTCAAGAAATGTTGAAGAGATTATTAATGAAAGATGAAAAGTTATTTCTCCAACTGAAGAGGAAGGTTTTAAAAGAGGATTTAAAGGAGAACACGGAAAGCTTCTCATCGATAAGAAGAGTAATCTTCCAGGTGTAAGAGCAGCTCTGGAAAGGCAGGAGGCTGATGCAGACAGGAGGGAAGGAAGGCAGCAGTAAGGTCAAAGGGCTAAGGAGAAAGCATGGGGAACTGGATGGGGAAGAAGGAGGAATGAGAACAGACAAGCAGGTGAAGGGAAATGAAATTTCCTTTTTTATTATTTAGCTGCTCTGTTATTGAATAAAGTTGAGAGGTGTGGCAGTTAATGTAAACTGGGCCTTTAAGTCCTGAAACAGTTCAGAGCAGTTGGCTGGATTGACCCCCAAAAGCTGTGTGCCTTTAAAAACACACCTCATGAATAATTTGGGGCATGCCATCCATGCCCAAAGGAGTGGACAGCAGGGACACAGGCAGCCTTGCCAGAAGCTCTGGAGATACCCTGTTTTCTGTATTGCGCTGAACACAGAAGCCCAACCAATTCTCCATTCCAGTGTGGAAAGCCTGAGCTGGGATTAGCAGCAGGACAGCTGCTCCACTGAACCCACCACCTCTCCCAGGAGTTTAACAACACTGGAAGGGCAACACCATCAGCACAGGGGGACAGCTCCTGCCCATGGGAGTCACAGGTCCCCCAGACCAGAGTCACTCCATAAATACAGCCACTAATCTCACAACATCCATAACCAAATGAAAACCTGTATCTTGTCCCTCCCCGGCTAGTATCATTAGGGTTGTTTCGACCAAACAGCTACTAATTTCTCCTCAGTAACGGAAAAATAAGCATTCCTATGAGCATCCTTGGTTCCTCCCTGCATTCTTGGTGCCCGTGGGTAGGTCCCTGCAGGATTCGCCAAAATACAATAAACGTATTTTAGAGTATTTGCTGTGTATTTATCTGAGCCCAGTAAAAAGAATGGGAAACAGCTGTATAGTATCTATTTGATCACGTGGAACATCTGGTAAGCTGAAACTCTGTCAGGCTGTGTTAAGCCCACACTCGCTGACAGTATAAACCTACTTAAATGTGAAGGTAAAACCTTCACATCTGCTGCATATTGTTTCTCTTAAGTTATTTTCACAAATATGGCACTGCTTCAGCACTACGGGCATAAATCTGGTTTATTTCATGATTATCAGATCCTTCTTGTTGCAAGACAAATGCCACAGCTGCGCTATGAGTGAAGCTGTGACTGGAATATAAAAAGGGAGCTAAAATAGATTATGTGAACCAAAGTTTAATTTAGAGCATGAAAAATGTCCATAAAACTTTGAGGGCAAAAATGTTCAATTTCTAGGCCAAATCTTGTAAATCCTATTTAGTTCCTACTGTGGCAAAACTTTTGTGGAAATCAAGAGCTGTACCTGTCTTCACAGAACAGTTCACAAAGCTACAGCACGTGCCATAGCCATTCACACAGCCATTCAGGTGATGTCCACAGGAGTTTGTAAGGAACAGAAGTGTGGAGGGGACATTGCAGAAAGGCACTCAAGTATTGGGTTTTATTTTCCATCTGTGATATTACAGACATGCAAGCTCTTTGAGCCATAGTCCAGGCCTTTCAGTCCCTGATATTCTCTTTCACCTTCCTGTCCACTAGTCAGTCCCAACTTGAATTCACTGTTCTTGAACACAACACTGAGAACCACGTACGGGATGACTCCTACAAGGGCCACAGAGGGGAAACTCAAGGTAGTACCACAGACAAATCCTTACACTCTTCAAGCTGATGAACTAACAGCTTAGAGGAAACTTCTTGGCTCTGAGTCCAGAAGAGTCTTGCTTTGCATTGCATTTCATCTCGTTTTATCTATAGTACATTGATTGCTTCTATCTTCAGTGTCACTCAGTTTCTCCTGTGTGGCACCCAGTGTTGTACTGAAAATGTCTCCTGTCTTTCTGTTATCAGCAGATATTACCACCTTGATACTTTCTGGTGAAAATGTTTGGACTAACACCATTACTTTATTTTAGTACAAACATCTATTATCTAAAAAAATTGAGTTAGTGCTATAGAGGAAAGACATTAAAAAAAAAAAACAGAGGTGGAAGAACTCAAGCAGCAATATCTAATAAATCTGCTTTCAACATTATCTCTTATTTCCTCCTCAGCCAGTTTCTTATTTGTGGAGGGCTGAAAGCCCTCAAAGCAGGAGACTCTTGCTCTCCCCTGGAGAAGTCAGAGATAAGCTACCTTCCTCTGGGTCAGGGTGAGATCCCAACACGCCTTGTTTCTCCATGGTAATAGCTGTACCCTGTTGGCCAACTGGTTTCTACCCCACCCCCTACCTTCCCCATAAAAAGCCCGGCTTCTGCCCCTGAAAGCTGGGAGTGTTGTTTGTGGCCTTCCCTTCGCAGGGTGCTCGGACAGCAAAGGCGATCTCTGCGGAACTGCCATGGAGGCTCCTGTCTCTCTGTCCCCGTGTTTGCCTTGGGCGATTTCACACGGAGCTGAATTCACAACGAGCTGAGTCACAAGAGCTGAAATCACTTGTAGCAGAGAAGTTGCTACACTTGCTGGAGTCGCCTGTCGCCCAGGGAGAGCTGCCAGGTCCGTGGAAGAGCTGTTCCCTGCGGGACGCTCTCCGTCCGGGAAGGTCGAGCGTGCTGGTGCTGAACTGCACCGGACCCCCTGCGACAATTATTAATTTCACAAATTCCGTTGTGATTATCCTTCCCCCAAGCAAAACTAATAATTTCTCTCATGCTGCATTGCTGAAGCTCAGAAAACAAGCAGGTCAAAGACAGGCAGGATACTTAGGTTCAGGCCCCTGTATACTATTTATATGTTTTACAGTCCATAGCCACTGGATAAAACTTAGAAACAAACTGGAGACTATAAGAGTATATGTACCATCTTCTGCTAAAGTGACTAGCATTTTTCTATTCTGTGGCCCAAGCTGAATCCGAAGAGTAAAGGAAGATCTTCACCTGAATCTCACCTGTCCTATGAATGAATACTTGGTAACTCGCTGTTGGGACATTCCTCCAAGAGAGACATATGTACTTGACAATGCTATTGGGAAGAAAAAGGAGACTCTCTACTCTCTCGGAAGTCTTCTGATCACAGTGCCACACTTGCAGAATATCTGGACACCACTTGAATCACATCTGAAAAAATCACCTTAGCCACCAGTCACATTCTGTGCCAGACTCAATGCCATCTGCATTCACCAGTCAAGCTTCAAATGCATAGAACACACTGAAGGCTTTAAGAACTTAGGCAGAGTTTATGAACTTTTCTGTTTACTATTGGGACGGCATTCAACAACCAGAACTTGGGCTTCATGAATTGAAGACTGATTTCCCCAAACTCTAATGAGCATTTCAAATGTACACCACACTCTGGTAAAAGGAAGGATTTTCAGAACCAACAAGACAAACTTAAGAGAATTTCAACACCTTCAACTATGGCATTAAATGGCCTACAGATGATAAAGGGAAAATAGAAATAGAAATAAATAGAAAAATGAAAAACAGTTTTTATATTTTAAGAGAATCAGAAAAGATACTTGTGATACACAAGTATCACTTTTAGTACCACTAAACATGTCAGGTATAAAATTTTGCTTCAGAAAAAACATTTACTAAATTGAACTATATGAAGTATTTTTATGTAACAAAATATGAAAAGTAGTTATGGCAAATATTTAGGGGTGACTGCTTATTGAATAATACAGTGTCTCTGTTAAAAAGTAATGACTACCAAAGTATCATGTTTTAAATATCAAAAAGGAAATAGACGACATAAAAGACTAAGAGCCTGGAAAATTTGTTTTTCCATGTATCAAGCCTTGCCAAGGGAGAACAAAAAGCATATAAAACCACAAAAAAATTGCCTCCCTCAAAACAGAAAGCAGCCAAAGAGTATTTTTAAAAGAAATAGAAAAAGGAAAACCAAGCCATTCAGCTTGAGACATTGAATGCCAAATTTCTGTGTGGAAACATTTTCCCTCCACTATAAATAGCTGAAAATTCAAGTTTATTATAGGAAATCCTATTAACCCTTAATTGAAGCAGTATAATTTCCTTAATATAACAATAAATGTAAGGAAATTAAATAAACACACTTTTTTTAGCTCTGTCACTGCTTCATTACTTTTACTAAAGGTGCTGAGGTTCCTTCAACCTTCTGATTTTTATTCCATGAAGCTCACTCATATGGGCAGAAACAGCACTGGCAAATATTACCCAGACCTGCTCAAAGGTAACTGAATGAACACAAAAGTAAAGGAGAAGGATCTGAGGTTCAGGTCTTTTCAATCCTTCTAACCATGCAAAGATGAAGCTCTGCTTTCCTTTTCCACAAGGTGGTGTTCTGGCACAGAGGACAACTGAACAAAGGTAGGTCCATCTTGCACTAGGAAGAATTACTAAGGAATGCAGTTTTCAAGAAGGATCAGCAGGGAGGTGGCATCATAACTCCATAATGTATATCTGCAGTGACATGGAAAAATGTTCAAAAAGTGGGAGAAGGCTATAAGATAAATAAAATGATTGCTAGAAGAAGAACAAAGAAAACAGTGTTCAATCTTCTGAATACATAGAGGTCTCTAAACTTTACAAGACATAGAGGAAACAAACAGGAAGAAATTTAAATCCTTGTTCATATAGTTCACACTACTGGAAGGAAAATATAAAACATACTAATTCCCAACTTAACTAGGGAAAAAGTGGACAAGATTCACCTGTGAAATATAAATAATATATACAGGTATTTGAAAAACAGTGGGATCCACCTGGGAATATCTCTCAGTAAATATTCATCCTACTGGGAGAACAGTAGCCGGGAATGGACCATGACTAGCAAAAAAACCTCAAGCCATGAGAATTTTTCATCAAATAAATTTTTCTTATGATATCACTTCACATGCATGACCTGAATGTCAAGACAGACATACCACAAACAAAGCAGTTACAACAGAGTACAACATTTCAGTGACATACCTAATGCATTTCAATAAAGCAACACATAAGACAACTCTTAGGATTATCCATATTTTATCTGATGCTGACTGACTAAGAAAATGAAATGGCAAAACTGATCCTGGGCTATAAACTACGATGTCGTAGATAGAACAGTAGCCCAGCACTTAATGAATAGAAATAGCATGTCTAGTTTTGGATTTCCTACTTCAAAAAACAATCAACTCGAGATTGTCCATGGGAGGGCAAAATATAAAATATAAGTAAATCACTACAGACTAAAATTAGTTAAATGCAGAGTTAACTTATCTGGAATAAACCATATAATTGTTGAGGTCAGAAGACTTGTATGAGCTCATGAAACAGTAGTGATTTACATAGATCAGGAGATTGTCTGAACTGACTGAGAATTCACTGTAGGGGCTTCTATGGTAAAGTAATAGTCCTAATGTTTTTCTACTGTCATGTCCATTAACTACTAAATTCTAATATAATCTGCTGGTATACTACTTATTATTGTTGCAGGGCTGTTTACAATAAAACTCATTCATATGAAAACAGAAGAAGTACAATTTTAAACAAAAAGGAATTCAACGGAACTCCAAATGCTTGTGCTGCTGGAGTGGCCAATTGTTTGATCTAATCCTGTTTACAGAGGACTTTAATGGTAAAGGCAAAGGTCATAAAGTACAAATAATACAGAAAAAGATCTACATTTATTTAGAAAATACAAATTAAGATTTGAAAAAAAGAACTCTGTCAAGTATTCTGATGAACTGGCAGTTCAAAAGGTAACAAATGACATTAATAAGGAATGCCTCAGAGATTGAAAAAAATTGTTGCTGTGTTCAGAATAATATTCTTACACAAAGCTAGAACATTCGAGTCACACTCAATTACACTACTCATGGACATAGTTACAAATTTTAAAAAGCAAAATACTATCTATGTATCACTATTCCTTCTGAAAATCCTTTAGAAGAGGTCTTCCAAAGCTACAGAAAACAAAGTTTAAGATTGGTATTCAGATCAAGGTTAAGAAATCTCAGCTCATTCCTGCTGTCTAAATATATGTACCTGGAGTCATTCCGGATTACTTCAGAGTCCTGGCCTCCAAGTGCTGCTCAGAAAGGGCAGGGTCTCATTTTGTTCATTTACTGTAGGTCTCATTTCCAATCTCTCAAGATGTCTGTACACTGGAGGGCATCTTAAATGGCACTAGACACACCTGCTAGGCAACTAACTGAGCCTCTAAACGGTCCCCCCTATACAGGTGTATGAATGCGTAACAGATGCTACATGGCCATTTCAGCTGAAGAAGCTCCAATATGGCTGATGGAGATAAAGAATAATTCAGGTCATCCTAGGGTTCACACCTGGTGGCTGATGATCTTGATTACCAAGTTTGTTTACCTTTTAGGAGACTGAATGCCACTCAAGAAGGACATAGGTCTCTCATGTATTTTACAATGTAAATAAGAATGTCTCATGTAGCCTTTGTGTTTCAAATGGCATTAGGCACCTATGTTTAGACAACTGAGTCCTGTCCTATGCCTGCAGTGGCTATCACAGGACCCTCAGATGCTATAGACACCTACTTATGTCTTAATTCAGATGTCTTAATCTCAAGGAAACATTTGCCTCAGATGAACCATGTATCATCTAATGAATTATCAAGAGAAATCAGAGGAACTTCTTTTGAGTTCCTCCAAGAACTCAGTTGGCAATACATTCTTTTCATCATTCTACATTAAGTTTTCACCCTTGCTGACATGATTCCAAATCCATCCTGCTGCTGCTTTCACCTTTGCCATTAAGCTCTTTCTCACCAAAAAACTGGAATACAGATAAATACACAGGAGAAAGGAAGTAACTTCACCGTTTGCAGGAGACAATTTCAATCCAAAATATATTCTCAGCAACTGATATCTTACACATCAACAGTTTTCCAGGTAGATGAAAAGCATCATGTAGCACGTGGATACTTAGGTAGCATCAGTGCAATGAGGAAGATTCTAAGCCGTTTCAGAGCATCTCTTTGAAGCAATTGGGACGACTTCTATTCTTCTGCCCAAACTACACCTTAGAAGCAAATCAGATCAACTGAATTTTTGCCTCCTTGTTTTCCCATGACTTCTCTGTAAACAGGGCATTCACAGTGATCCAGACCTAGACCCATGGACTGACTTTGCAGTCAGACCTTGGATCTCTCTCATCGCTGTGGACATGCCTGACCGGCACAGGATGCACAGCCAACTCTGTTTACCACCACAGGATCCTGGCCATGACTCACTGACCTGCATTCCAACCTGTTACCTTGGACCTCCCTTAACACCACAAATTTGCCTGATGACCTGGACTTGTGCTCGAACCTGGATACCACCTCTAGGCCTACCCTTCTCACCTGACTTATGTACTGTGGGACTGCCTGGTGACCTGCCTGTTACCACCTCCAGGTCCCCTCACTTAGGAAGCTGCTGGCCCTTGCTACTCCCTGACAAACAGAGAGAAATTTCTTAATCTAGAGTTCATTGCAATATCTACTCCTTACCATCCAGTTCAGATACATACGTCTTGAGTAGTTCTTTACCCCAAATCAAACATGCTGGGATTAGAATGCAGCCTATTTCTCCCTCTCTGTGTTCCTTTCTATTAATTGCACCTAAATCAAAAGTATAATAGTTGTTAATGGCTAGCACCCTAAGTATAAGCTTTGTTGATGGAGGCCAGAAATATCACACTTTTCAGATTTCGAGCAGCAGCAGCACTCATAATCTACATATGAAAGTTAGTGTTTTGTGTATTAATAATCTCTGACTTTACCCAGTGGAGGTTTTAGCTATCAGATGCTATGAGAGTAATCTCAAAGGATAATGTCTTATTCAAGCAATGAACAAGGGTTTGACTGAAAAAATACACCAAAATCCAACTAATAGTAAAAGAGCTCTGTCTGATTCACAAACAGAACTGTGTTCCCAAAAGAGAAAACTGAACATAATACACAATTATGCTAAATCACCTATTGCATGGACAATCACAGGAGAGGTACGAAGTTTGCAAAATTACTTCACAGCACAGTACCTCCCTGGTCTTAGCAAAATGCAACAAAAAAGGAACTCCTTTCTATAAGAAAGAAAATTTCTTTCAGACAAAATAGACATTTTCCAAAAGAGCTACAGACTTAATAAAGCAATATAATATCTGTCTGCAGGAGTCTAACAGAGGGAACAAGAGGAATTCCTGAGTTCCCAGACTGTTTTCCTTTATATTAGATCAGAAGAGATCAATTCTCACATAATTTGGATGAAACACCTGCTGATTATTATTTTCTATGATTTGCAGTTTACCCTTTTGCTTACAGTCTATGTGCTTAATGGATGGGCAATCAGAACCTGCAGCTGCCTCCAATACATAATTTGCCTCATATAAACAACTGAAGTGAACTCAGCTTGAACTATGAACACACATAAACTGAAACCCTGGAACTGTCTGTTTTGTTTAATTTGAAAGGGTAGTCATATATCTGAATACTGTTCGAAGGTGTCTACTTTCATTTTTAAAGTATAAGAAGAAAATATAATAATAATACATTTTTAAATGCAAAAGAGGATGAAAGGTGTTTTCTGTTGTGCTTTTCATATCACATCAAAGACTAAACTGATGTTCCTTCTTAGGTTATTACTCATTTTCCCCTTTTGTGAGGAAGTGCTGAGTTCAGAAGTAATAAATAGGCTTAAAGATTCTTCATTGGGTTTTCTTATGATGTCATGGGTTTCAAATGCATTCTGAAACTACTACTCTTAGTTACATGGGTTACCATACTGATCTTGCAACAATATTATTCTGTATTTCTTTATGACCTTCTCAGTTTCTTCATAAACTAGGTTTTCATCTTGATCGCTCCAATATTTGAAGAGAACTCAAAACATAACACTGTGTCTTCCAAGACTTAAGAGCTACACTGAACTACTACGCTGGGCAAGTGTTTTTCCCAGGAGCAGGATATAACAACAGGAATTGTTAGCCCATATGCTTTAGCTTTAGTCCTGATTAAATCCTTGCTTTGTAACTTTTCATATATAGCTTTCAAACCCCAAAACTGTGCAAAGCACAGATATGGTGAAATGACAGTACACAACTACTGGTTTTATCTCAGGGACAGTAAAGGCTATGCTGGATAGAAAATCAATAAAAGCAGTATTTCCCACTTTATATAATAGTAAAGGGCAAAATCTATTAATATAAACATTCACATAGAAACATATATAATATAATATTTACATAAAATACAATTACTAGTAGTATTTCAAATAATATAAATAAATATGGGGAAATACAGGCATATAAACATCAACATTGCAGATTTATTAATTATTTATGTATTTTATTGTTATTTTCATAACTCAATAGAAACAAAGACAGGGAAAGTATACTGGAAAACATGTATAAAAGCGATTTTGATGTGAAGATAGTTACAGACCCCCAGAAGCCTTTCCCTTTAGTAAGCAAAGGTAAGAAATGTGAACACTTGAATTATGTAAGTTACATATTTTAAATTTGGATCATCAGAATCATGACAGTCCATGCTACATTCCAACTATGTTGCCAAGGACAACAACTTACTGTATGTCAGTAGAGAGTCACACAAACATCTCTGGTGGTAACAGCTTAAAATTTACCAAATGCAGGCTCCAGTGGATCAGAAAATTTCACAGGCAGATGACAGGCTACCAAAACTGCTGTTCTGACAGCCCTTCAAAGCAGGAAATTTCAGGAACTAGAGACCAAGTATCCAAGAGAACGAGTAGCTAGTTCTAAGAGTAATTGCATATCATGTCCAATTCTCTGCCATGATGTTGGATACTCTCAAAAAATAAAAAAGCCACAGCATTACAGACAAACACTCAAAAAGACAAAACAAAGACCAAATACTGTTCACTACCATTGAAAACAGAAACACCTCCTTTGATATTCATGTCCACATTTTACATTAAATCATTCATAACCTGACAGAACAAAAACCACAGACCACATTTGTCAAATAACAGTCTCCTGGATGAGTATGAACGTTTTGTATTATCACTGACAAGTTGACTTGACACTTTCTTAAAAAACTTTTGTAGCTGTTTTCAACGAATGTAGAATAAGTACATGGAATTGCAGAGATTTGAGTATCTGTGCCAATTACACCTAACAGTTCATGCAGCCTCAAAGTACACAAACACACTGTAGTCACAGACAATTTCTAATAACTTGCAAAATAATGATCAAGGAATCTATTACTAGAGTCAGATGGTAGCAGAGACATAGATAACCACAGTTAGACTTGTGTTACCATGAAATCAGTAATAAATGGTACTACAGGTCTCTGTTATTATCAAGAGGCCAATGCAGCCAGTCACTTCAGCAAAAATTAAAAATGTACTTTCAGGACATGGTGTATACATTACCTTTTTCTATTTCCCTAAATGCTTCCCTTGGCTAACAAGCAGCATTTCTCCATTAACCAAGTTGATTTACAGCCAACTCACTTTCATCCATATCCCTATCTTGGTCAAAGCCTGGAAAAGCAATTATACTCTGCCATCTGGGCTGGATGAAAAGGATACAGAGAACGGAGATCAACAGCATACTGATGACACTGGAGCCAAAAGCTCCCACACTTTCCTTTACTATTATTTATGGTAATAGTATTATGGTGTGTATGGAGCTTTACAGGCAAGAGTAAAGACAGAATTCTAGAAGGGAGAAAGAGTGGTGTTTTTCCACACACATCGAAAAAGCAGAGGCATGATCATCCTTACAAATCCAACATGTGTAAGTAATTTGCTCTTCATAATACTTTGAGATATCAGTGGGGGGGAAAATGAATATACTGACAATTCAGACCATCCACCCTATCAGATAAGTCTCTTTAAATAACTGATTGTCGATATAAGTAAGTTATGCATAGATCTTTGAGAATTCAAGTAAAAAGCTGAAAGTAAATCAACTATTCTCAATTACTACTGTAATCAAAATCACCTTCTGTGTCCAAAGGCAGGGCCTAAAAGATCAAGTAAGTGGTGAATTCAAGTACAGGTGAACCACCAGTATGTTTTCCATAGCTCTCTTTCCAAAAGACACTGATTAAAATGACAGTATTCTAATGGCTATTTATTTCATCACTGTTGGCAAGTCATCCTTCAAGAGAATTTAAAATTTATAAAGCTCTTTAGAAAATAAAATCTGCAAAGTGTTACCATAATTTCCCAATAATAGTAAGAAAATTGTAACTTGAACACTACGCTATTCTTGATGTTATAAAAATCTTCCATTTTCACAGTAAAATTAAGTTACATGTTAATGTCTTTAAAAAATATAATGTTCTTCCTGTTTAGCTGAAAATAATTAAAGGCATTAAAATTTTTCCTCATATGAAATTTCTAAAATATACAGATATGTTATTTTTAAAATAAACATTTAAAATAAATTATCACTTTCCATGAGCTTATTAAAAATACTCCTGTAATAATGATATGTCGCAGCTTCTGCTGAACTGGTTAAATTTCCAGTTTATTGGAAATACATTGGAAATAGTAACATTACATTAAATAGTAACATAGTAAGGTTTCAACACATTCTGATCACGCAAACCTGAAAACAGTGAAGTGGAACAAGTAGAAGAAAATGGAATGGTACTGGAGGAACTATGACAAAGACAAAACCAAATTGGGAACATATAACTACGGACTACTTGAGAAGATTAAGGGTTGCCATGGCAAAATGAATCATGATATTTCTTAATTTTTTATTGCTTTCACTTCTAGACTTTGCACATTTAGGATGACTTTTTTTAAGCCTCCATATTCTGGATAATAAAGTGCTCAACAGACGAGAAAGAATTGTGTGCTGTTGCAAAATTGGTAGTAAGTCCAGTGTTAATAAAGCACAAAAAAATGTTAAAAATATCAAATAATACTAATATTAGCTCTACTTTCATTTTACTGTGACACATAATCTTAACTGAAGGATTTTTCCCTACTGCGATGATAAATAATACTACTTGTGGACTAAATGGCAATGCAGCCATACCACTCACTAAGCTCAAAATGTCCTGAAATGTTCTTAATTATAGGACTTAACTGGACTTTAAAACACCCTAACTGCAGCATCTACACATTTCTGTCTACACATCTTCTGTCCTAGGTATCCCAGTACAGTCGATTATTTATATATTCATATAAAATGTCTTTAGGTTCCCTAAAAACAGGAGGCAGGACAGAGAAGCTGTGGCTTTTCTGGCAGTTGGAGGTAAGGTAGGTATTATAGGGCATCTTAAACGGCACCATCCATGAAGCATGGCCAGCTGAACCAAGTCACTTCTCAGCACTGTCAGCAATGGCCAAAAGCATTTCAAACAACTCAGCAAATACTAAGGGCACAAGTCAGATGGCTAATTACGGGCACCTTGTGAATTTGGGATGCATCTGACTTGACCTGCAGCCATTGTGCCAGAGGGCCCAAATCTCCTATAAATTCTATTTGGTATCTGCCAACCCTATAACCAACTCAGCTACCTTAGGGCACCTCACATGGCACCAGACAAGAGTGCTTAGAAAATTGAACTAAGTCATAAATATCCAAAAATGGCAGGGATACAAGAGAAAATTCTCAATCACCAGTTGATTCCTCTCTGCATAGCCAACAGCAGGCTGGTTTAGTAGCTTAACTTTCCATCATCTTCATCCCATTCAGGCAAAAGTGAGACATAGCAAGGCCAATGAACTTGTGTACCCTCTGTCTTCTCTTTCCCCAATAAAATATTCATGTAAGCTGTCTTAGTTTATATGAAGCCAGTATATAGTTCCATTCAAATTATGTTTCCAGGGCTTTAAAAATTCAGCTGTGATCAGCTGCGGATTCTGTTAAATCTTTTTCCTAATCCCAGTGTTCCACATGATATACCTTCATCACTTACCTTGTCCCCCCATTTCTCACATACTAACACCTATATTTAATGTCATCTTAACTACTTGCATTAAAAGTAAGCCCTAAAGCCACATACAGTTCCTTTCCAGATGCTGCTGTTGAATTATTTCCCTATGGGTTTCACCTAACATTCCACCAATGTCCTCTGGCGCTTCAGTCCACACATCTCATGCATTCAAAGCCTTTAAACTTCTTTTTCCAAGAAACTCATAAACTAACACCTTTATTCCCATACAAAACAGCTAACATCTGTGGACAAAAAAAAAACTCAAACAAAGAAGAAATGTCTACCCAGCACAGTTTTTTCACCAGTGCACCTTTTAGTTGTTTTTGCATGTAATAAACCTGTGTTTTTGCCACAAGAGCTGCTGAGAATGACTCTCATAAGAATATTTAATTCAAATAAATACAAATGTAATGCAACAACTAGAGTAACTTTCATTCATTTACACAAAACTGTAAAATTAATTGCCATTTAACAAGGGAATTATCTAAAAATAATATCTGCTACAACAACCTTCTGACAGTAAATATGTATTTCTTCTTATCACCTGCAGCATCTTTTCCATCTTTTGGAACATTAGAATTTTGTCCCAAATGATGATCAAAATCTTCACCATGGATCTTATGTCTAACCCAGGAAAAGTCAGAAAAGCCATGAACTGATTACTTCTAACTGGAATATATTAAGTTTGAAAGACAACCCTTAAAACTGTCCCTGGAAGTACTTTTCTGAAAAGCAAATCATGCATTTATCACTCTTCTGGTGCCTCTGAAGTGAGAGATAATAAATAGACTAGATAATAAAGTATGTATCTGATTCATAATCTCTTATTTAATAATTTTTTTATTATTCATTTCATGTTATGTCACTATCAACATATTACAAAATAGAAAAAAACTTTCATCTCCACTGCACTGCTTAAAGTGTGTGCGCCATTTTGACATTTCTGCCCCAAAAGGGCTATACAAGTGTACATTAACAGAGCAGTAATAAAATATTTCCCTTTTGCTGAAAAGCAAAAATGCTGAATTAGTTTTATAGGTATTTTGCACAGTGTAAAAGTCTGATTTTGATCATGCTCTTATCTCAAAAATCAACCGATAAAGCAACTTCTCTCAGCTTCAATATCCTGATGAGTTTTCCTAAGTGACAGAAGCTGGATGGATTAGACAGCCAGAGAAAATCATGTCCTACACATTTCTGCCTGATTTTTATTGCCATTCTTAAAATTACTATTTTTATCTTCTAACATTTTCTGAAGTTCAGTTAATTATTGAGTCTTACTGAGTGCATAGTACTTCATTACACTGTGTGGCAAGGTCCACATCTGCATTATCAGGTGCACTGGTACACTTTTTCCAGCAAGTTCACAATACCACACACCATCTTTAATACAGATTTCTCTTTCATACTTGATCTGTCTTTTTAAGTATACATTTGGGGGAAAAGAAGAATGCTACAGAAAATATTCTACCTTTGTTAAATGAATGATAGAGCTAAGCAATAGAATTCAGCACAGCCTGAAACTAAATAACTACTTTCCTGAAGTCCTCCACAGTTTCTTTAAACATAACTTCTTCCACACTTTACACATCAAAGATTCTCAATCACCTTCAATTCCTAAAATTTCAGAGAATCATCACCCTGTTTAAACACCTCAGATATTTATGTAGTGAAAGAACAAAGGGTGACAGGAACTCATCTCAGCTTTATCTCTAGACTGTACCTACACTGCACCAGTTTCTAATTGCATGATATTCACATATAAACTGAAATTCAAGCACACACTTTCATAAACATGAGAATCTTTCAACTCACGTGCTGCAAGAGTTGGAGCTACCTTCTTCCTCAGAAGCATCAAAAAAATAGTCCTATCATTAAAACACAGAGATAATAATTGTAACTTCACCCTACATACCCAGCATTGCACCTTTAAGCATTCTAGGTACCCAGCATTCCATCCAAGCAAAAAAACCCCCTAAAGTGAGATCCAAGCCACTACAGAGACAACTGTCACTATTATTTATTAGTCACCACATCAAACAGTTCAAAGACACAAAATTTGATTCATTAGGAGCAGTAAATATTTTGCTTTATGAAAACTTCTATGTCTGACCAACTGGTACAGTAATCTTGTAGGGTGAGATTTCCTTACCGAAACTAGAAAACAGAAGATCCACAAATTGTAAATAAGATTCTCGTTAAAATCTGTGACAAAGATAACATTTCCATTTATTTCAGTAGGAATTAAATTTGGATCTGGTTGATCTTAGGCAATTTACTTATCTTCACTCTCAGCCAAAGCAATGAGAAAAGAATGATATTAAGATTCATGAACTTTTAGATTATAATTTGACACATGGGTTGTTCGAAATTAATCCTCTTCCTTGAGCTGGCATGCAAGGAAATGAACATCACTGTGGCCATATAAGGGCTTTGAAGGCCATGGAGGTGGTAAAAGTAAAAAATGGGATTTCACCAAAAACCAGATGCTGAGTCTGAGAAGAAATTTTCTGTGCATTTTTTTCATTCCCAAATTTGCAGAGCAAGATCTGTAAAATCCTTTACAACATTTCCAGCTTTATTATGAAGTTTTAAACTCACTTAATAATCCCAGTATAGCATAAATCTCTATCAACTAAAAAGCTCCTGTTATCTTTTCAGTATTTACCGTCCAATGGTACAAAAAGAACTAGAAGTCAGTGCCTCCATTTAGGTCAAACCTACACTTTATTATCAGCCTCTTAACTTTTAACATCCTGTTTGGCACCTCTAACAAACCAACTACTCAGCCTTTTCAGACTTTCTGTCTTCACTGTTCTTGAGATCTTATTCTGCAGCATTAAAAATACCTGACTGAAAAAAATTGGCATGAATCTACTGACTGGATCTTCTAAAGGGGAAACTCCTCTTGACTTCAAAGAAAATTTTAGAAAGAGTTCAGCACTGAACTCTCTCTACTCCAGTTAAGTTCACTGCGAGTGTGTTTTATTTGCTACCTTCCATGTCAACGTGTGTCATCTGTCATTCACCATTTCCAAATTCAACAAGAAAAAATAAAGCATGCTGACACAAACTCAATAATTCATACTTTAATTCTAAATTATAGCAACCTCTTCTATTTTATTCTTGCATTTATTTTATTTTTTTATAATAATTTCGTATGCTTTACATCTTATGAACATTAAGAAAATAAATGTTCCTTGGAATCTGCAACAAAACAAAAAAAGTCCCAGTTTTGGGACATTCTTGTGATGTATTCACTGAGAAAAAGATCAGTTGCTCTGAGGTGTAGCTAAAAGACTCAAATAAAACAGGCCTGCTGTCTCCTCCCAGGTAGCATAATACCACATGCCTCATTTTTTATGCTGTAACTTGAATCAAGAATCAAACACCAAATATAAGTGGGTAAGACTGATATATATGTCACATGGACTGTGGTTTTTGTTGTTATTCTCGAGTTACTTTGAAAATAAATGTGAGTGGTCTCTAGCATATATTTAAAACATGACAATCTGTTGCAAAATCTACACTAGCAAATTAAAACTGTAAAAGTAAGACTCTTGTGTGCATCTCTTGATCCAAGAGTGTCATGCGGTGAGGAGATGAGGGAATCTTAAGCAGTGTGTTTTAAGTCTGGATATTTAGGCACGTAGCATATAAATCATTGCAATCTAGGCACTGAAACAGAAGTCAGCTGTCTAAATTAGAGGACCCAAGCTTTTGCTCATTATTTTACGTATTTTGCACCTAGCATTTGTGTTCCTCTCTGGTTATAAAACTGACAGTAATGTACATTGTGCTTTCCAATGGTAACATCCTGAACAACTCTGGATGCTGTGGATACTGCATTCCATACGACAGCCTAAGTCTGTGACAGAAATCCTACAAGATAACATAGCATACATTAGCATTATTTAGACAGATCACAGTCCTAGAGTCACAGCCACATCCCGTAGAGTAAGCAACCAGAGCCTTATTTTTGACTTATTTTTGCTTTATTTGTGGTAGGTGTAGGCAGCCCTCACCAAACCATGTCATTCCTAATATAGTCTTAATTTACTATACTCCTTAGTACATCTAGCCAGTACTACATTAACACAAGGACCTAAGAAAAAGGTGCTTATTATTTAGCTATGTTTAGCCACTACCCTCTCGTAGAGTACGATTCCCCAGTTTAAAGTGGCAGCTGAATACTCATGCTAAAGTTAACATTCTGACCTTAACTAATTTATTTTTTCCGAACTATTGTAAGCCATGCAATGTAATTTGAAAACTGGACTTGGAATTGCCTCTATTTTACATCATTTAAATATCTAGTCATCTATTCCTTATTACATAATCTTTAAAAGCTTTTAAGAATCAATTTTCACTACTGTGGAAATCACAACATATAACCCTTTCAGTAAATCTAAATCATTTTCACCCTCATTATTGTGATTAGAAAGCTCCTAAAGAATGCTACCAATGGATAATTTGACTTTAAATTTCTACTTAATATTTAATATATAGACCGAGTATGCATGTTTGTTTGTGGGTGGCAACATTTTCCCTTATTTTAAAGCAGCTAATTCCTCTTCTTCCCACCCTGCCTGCACATCCTCCAGGTCTTAACACTAGACATCAAACAAACCCAAGTCATTTTACATTTCACCTCCCTTCTCCCAACCATTCCAGTGGTGCAAGACCTAACTTGTCCCAGCTGGAATTCAGTTTCTTGAACATGACTAGTCAAAACTGAACAGTTTTTTGGAATAGCACTTACATATCCCTGGTTGACTGGAAATTCTTGGTCTACTGTATCTGAGGACCCAACTCAATTTTTTAACAGCTATATTGGCAGCTCATCCTATGAGTTGTGAGTATTCCAAGGTTCTTCAATCTCTTCTAACAGATAAAGCTGAAGTTTCTAGTTTGGGTTATTGGTCTCAAAGCACCTCATCATTCTGCATCCTTGAATTTCATCCCAATCTTTTACACTTCTTTAGCCATCCAGCTCTTCCCTGCTGTGTCCTTAGCATATTCCTAATGCATCAAAATTCCATTCTAGCCTACATGAAAATATAACATTAAGTCTCTAGGGTAAGACCAATGTCAGTTGCTCTCACATCAACTCTTCTCCAACAAGAAGGTTCCTGCTAAACCAGAGAACACCAGGAGCGGATAAACACCTCTCCTGATGCTCAGTCTGAGCATTCTGCAAAACAGACAACAAAGTACATTACAAACTCCAGTCAAATCCTCTGAGTCACCATCAGTAACAACCTGGATCGCTGCAGAAATCTCCCTAATACTGCAATATCTACACCCACCTCCTTTCTAGGTAGATCCTAGCACGTTTTACAGTTCTAATATAAACCCATGTCTTTAACAAATTCTCATGTGACTATAGCTCTTATTTAGTAAAAATAAATCAGACCTTTAACATTAAGTTAATCATACCTATTAAAAAAACCGTATACACCGGGGTAATGCTAAGAAAATGAAGCTGAACTGTATCCCTTGTATGAAGAATAGGACACTGTTACTGAAGCAAACAGTTAAGAAATTAAGAATATGGAGAAAGATGAACACCCTGCAAAAGGAATGTGGTATCTCATTGACTAGTCAGGACAATGCAATCGTTTGATGCAATACAGGTGAGTCTAAATAAGACTGAAATAGATATTAGTAACTTCTACTAATAGGTAATAGAAAACTCTATTTACTGTCTATCTAGCCATCTAGGCAAATTGCCTTTTACTTTTCACCTGTCCTTTTCAATAAGTTTGCTACTCAAGCAAGCCTACCTTTTAAAATCAAAAATAGTTCTAAAAACATCACAAAGATGGTTGACTAAATGAAACAGAAAGAATAAGAGAAAACAAAGATTAAAACTTCCCACTACTCACTTTAGAACCTAATATTTCACCTCCAGTAGAGTTCCAGGTGGTTAAACCTTGACCTTTACAAATTAATCAGCACAGTACATAATCAAATTTTTATATATTTGGGAATTTTTCAGACAAAATTGAATTATTTTATTTTTACAACAGTCCTGGCAGCAACATCTACATTTTACTTGGTGTTTAAAGAAAAATCCTGATGAAGTCCTGAAAATATTTCAGCAGTAGATAAACTCTTTATTTTCATCAACCATGGAAGCATTTTTTCTGGGAAACTGTTCTTGCACCTAAACCCCCTTCTCTATTTTATTTCTTAGTGTACCCACATAAACGCAATTACAGCAGTACCACCATTACTATGTTGCATACACCAGTCATAAAAAAAAACTAAAACCAAACCTTTTTACAACCATTACTATGAGCTAGTATAGTTTCAAGATCACGTAACAAGAAACACTTTCCTTCTTAAACAGGATTGGTATGGAATGCACTCCCACATAAGGAAAACCTTTGTGGGTTGTTTAAGAATCCATGTGAGAAAAAGTGGAAATTTGAACAGATTCACGTAAAATCACAGCGAGGTAATGCAGAAGCAAATGTTAAAACATGAACAGTGACCAACTCTGGATTCAATTAGTGTCAATGGGCTCAGTGCACTGTGCAGCTTACACTTGTGTCAATGTGCACAAGGAGGATAAGCACCAAATTCTCATGTTTGCTGTTTATTGATGAAGATATCTTTCAGCATCCTTGGAGGAAGAAAAACAGTGATGAAAATGAAAGAAGAGCAGTGCAAAAATTAAGTAAAAGTTATTCATTCCAACAGAGATAACTTTTTTTTTAAATTTACTATTTTCTGAGATAGTTTTATTGATTGCCTTTGACTGCAAACCCATTCTGTTGCAAAAGTCCTTGAATCTTTCAAATGCTTTGTCTCATAGGTGGCAGAGACTAACACAATCAAGTGGCACATCAAGGTAATTGAAGAAAATTTTTTTTAAATGTTCAGATCTTTTGAAATGAAATGATGCATCAAAATGCAGTGAGGGCATATAAACAAAATTATAGTGCTTTGCTTCATGCCTAATACATAAAAGTCCTTTCATTCTATTTTGTTTCTTTACCATAACAACTCATTTTTCCACTTTTACAAAAAAAATATATGTTTTTTTTTTCCCCCCAAAATGTAATGCTGGATAGATACTATTCTCAGGGAAGTAGGAGAGCTGGAAGCTGTCTGGGACTTACGTATACAAAGGCTTATGCTCACAACAGTGTTGCTTTGGGTATTCCACATATACATCTTTTGAGATATGAGACTCAGATCATTTGAAGCAAAATTACTATGCTGCCAGTTTTTATACCACTCAGAACATTTTTCATCAACTCCCCACTTCTGAAGTCACATGGCTACCTAATAATTAAATTTCACTTCTAAGTAATGGAGAAAAATGAAAGATGTACCCCCTGCCTATCTGAAAACAGAAGATGCAACAAACAAGAGATGCTTTTTTTTTTCTTTTTTTTTTAAGACTTGATATTTGAAACAATTTTGTTCTATATTTGGCTTATGGTTTTTCATGTTTGAAACACCGACCGATTACTGGAGTTAGAGTTGGAATGAATTACTCTTCAGACAGAACATGCTGATAGGTTTCCCTTTCCTTCATTTCTTCTCTTATAAAGCCATGATAAGGATAGTAATGGCCTACGGCGTTCATTTGGCCGCCTGCCCACGTGCTCCTCATCTAACTTTCCCTCTCCCCATTCCTTCCAGCCACTCTCCTCGCCTGCTCACAGCTGGCAGACGGGAGGGTGAGCAGCCACCTCACTCACCCCTCCGTGACAACCCACGAGCTCTGCCGCCGAACCCCTACGGCTGCAGTGACGCTTCCCTCGACGGCAACCTCGCCCGCCACACTCATTTGAGAAATACAAGCTGCGTGGAGCAAGGGCAAGGCCGTAGTCTCGCCCAAATGTGTGTCACCCTGCGATTTTATGATTTTCACACAGTGGATGATCACGGGTGGCGAGAACCGCTGCCGGGTGGGTTTATCACTGCCTCATCACTGCCTCATCGTGCCCGAGCGCCACCAGCGGTGCCTGCCTGTGTTCACACTGCCTGAACACGGAGCAACACCGGCCGTGCGCTGAAACGCTGACCAGGCAGAGACCAGCGGCGCAGGGGTGGTGAGAAAGGCCTCCCCCCGCTCCCCCGGGCACGCCGGGAGAGGGGAAAGGGGAAAGAGCCGGGCGCTACGGGCGGCTAGGGGCAGCAGAAGCAGGGCACAGCAGCAGCAGATGCAGCAGAAACGCGGGGGACGAACGTGAGGGGGCGGGCAGGGGGCGGTGAAGGGGCGGCGGCAGCGCCCAGCGCGCCCCGTCCTCCCCCTGGTGGTGGCCGCGCCCTGTAGGACCAGCACCGTCCCATCCCTTGTCCCCCGCCCGGCGGTACCTGCGCGGGGTGCGCGGCCGCGGGCGGCTCCCCGATCCACAGCTGCTCCTTGAGGAGGTGCTGGTAGCTCAGGCAGTGCTTCAGCGCCGACGGCACCGTGCCCATGGCTCGCCCGGCAGCCGCAGCCGCAGGGTCGGCGCAGCCTCCCGCCCCGCGCGCGAGCAGCCCCGCGATTGGCGGAGCGCGAGCGCCGCCGCGTCCCCTCCCGCGCGGCTGCGGCGGCCGCCGCCTTACGGCCCCCGGGCCTTGGGGATCGCCCGCTGCCTCTCCTCGCCCGCTGCCTCTCCTCGCCCTCTGCCCTTCTTCGTTGCCTGCCGCTCTTCGCCTTCCCGGGCGCTGAGGAGCCCCGGCAGGGTGCCCGCGCTTTCTGCGTGCTTGGCCGGCGCCGCAGCAGCCTGCAGTAGGAGGGTGCGTGAGGGAGAAACCGCTGAGGAGAGACGGGGAGGGAAGAGCATAGGGACAGCCGCCCGTCCGCCCCACAGCCCCCCTGGCGCCCCGCACGCCCGCGGGACACGGGGCCCAGGCTGAGCTGGCAGGGCTTTAGGCAGAAAGGAGGAAAGAGGAGCAGGAAGAAGGGACAGGGCTGCTTCCAGACCAAGCCCGCGTGCCCTGTTCGGCATCCCGGGGTTGCGCAAACGATGCAGAATAAACCCAAGTTGTGCTCGCTCGGCCGCCCAGGTTACACGAGGCTTCGTGCGCACACCTGCATTTCTGCTTTCCATTTGGGTAGCAGAATCTTAGAGCATAGAGCACAGCAAACGGAATATTGGTCAGGTTTTAACAGCTCTCTGCCTAGCAGCAAGTTATATTTTGTCAGCTCCTTCAGCATTCATTGTGTCAGCCAACTTTCCAAACTCCTCTCAAGCAAAATGATGAATACATTGCAAATTGTTTCTGAATCATTCCTTTTCTAGAGTATCAGGGATTTATTGTTAAATTTATTAACCTTTCCTTCGATCATT
The DNA here is from genome assembly GCA_013400975.1 of Atrichornis clamosus. Taxonomy (NCBI): domain Eukaryota; kingdom Metazoa; phylum Chordata; class Aves; order Passeriformes; family Menuridae; genus Atrichornis; species Atrichornis clamosus. The sequence goes on along the minus strand of WBMZ01009268.1, from coordinate 43,242 downwards.
TTCTGCAAAGGATTGTCAGGTTCACCTCCAAGTCATTCACAGACAGACATGAAGCTCTCAAAGCCCCATCTTTTTTGTTTTGGAGTTTTGTGTTTCATGCTTGCGGTTCTGTGCATCTGAAAAATATGTTTCCATGGCCATTGTGAAATAAAACTAGATGCTGAATGACTGGCTTGGAAATTTTTGTTTCTATGTCTGTCACTGTTTTGTTTTTGTAGGACTTGAAACTTCAGTGGGCTCTTCCAGCCTACGTCCAATGTGAATGTTTTCTGACATAAACAGCCTTTAAGACTTCAGAGTGCCATCAAATATGCTGAAAAGGAGCATCTTTATCTGAAATCCTGGTGTTGGGCAGAGATGGAAAATATAAGAGAGATACATTCTAAGGTAATCCCAAAATAAACTGAGTTCTCATGCAACAGTTTTTCACAGGTTGTCTTCTGTTCTACCTCATTCTCTCTGCAGTAAGAATTTGTTCTTCACTCTGGCCAATTTAGCACTGAATTTTTCAACTAGTCTTTCTAAATGCATGCAAGGTGTTGTTTCAAAATCAAGAGATGTATAAATAAAACACGTTCATGTGAAACTTGCGTGTTTCCTGAGAGAAGGATGTGATAATTTTTCTATTAAAAAAATCCCCATATGTTAAAACCTTCAGAGTTAAAATGGTTATTGCTAAACTTGAGTCACACNCATATGTTAAAACCTTCAGAGTTAAAATGAATTGTTATTGCTAAACTTGAGTCACATGGGACAGGATGGAGTAGAAGTAGCTCCAAGATTGTCTCTTAGCATTCATCTTGATACTGTTCTTTGCTTGCAGAGGCTAAAACTTACTCCACCCCACTTTGTGAGTTAACATAAAGGCAGATACAGTACAATATACTGTTAAACCTTGTCTTGTGATAATACCAGTATATTTACTAGTTGAAGGGTTTGCAAAATCATGTAAAGAATAATGGATGCTTCTGGCAGATCTTTCTGTAACAGCACATGGGCCTCTTGTGGTCTGGACTTTTATGTGCCCTGTGCTGTTCCTTATTGTGATTCTGCATATCTTTTGTTCAACAAGAGCATTTTGGAACAACTTCAGTTTATTAGAACACATGGAAGGACTCAGATGTGTTTAGTGCTATATCAGGATAGTGACTAGAAATTGCACATGACTGGCTTTTGGCTTTCCATCTGTCTCTTAAAACTGTTTATCATTCTGATACTCCTCTGAATCTATCATTGTCATTGGCTCACACTGTGTTCTGGTCAAAGGTTTTAAAACGTTTATTAAAAGGAATGCTCTTCACTAAAATAAACAATCTCTCATAGAAGTCATGCCACCAAGCCAACCAGATGTGAAGAACAGGCATGTTTGTGTAACATGCAGAGTAACTTCAAATACTACCATGAGAGATGTTTCTGTACTCCTTCTTGTTCCCATGCAGTTACACAGGTAGTTGGCAGTCAGATCATTAGGAGTGGAAACATAAAGCTGTTGGATTTCCTGCAGTGTGACACAAAACCTTGGCCAAGAAAGGCATGGTAAAAATAGGTTGATCGTTTATAAGCATCTAAAAGAAAATAAAAAAGTTGTTTAAAGAGTGATTTGATGACAGCAAGAAGGACAGAATCAGAAGCAAGGGAGCTATTCATACTGATGATAATCATAAGTGCCAAACTGGCAAGCAGCCAATGTGCCTACTAGGCAGGGATCAAAGACACATATGGTGAGTCTCAAACAACAAATAAGCCATAGCAGTCTGGCAAGCATTGCAGGAATAATATGCTCCAGCCCTGACAAAGAAGATGAGGGCTAAAAAAAAATCTATGAGGCTACCAATACTGGATCATACCTCAGGGAAAGCAAAGCTTTCATCATTTCAGTTTTATTGGAGAAAAATGCAGATAACTTCTCACATATGGTAGGTCTGGTTGATCTAAATTGATGGGAAGTGTAACACGATGTTAAAAAATATCCTTTACAGTTGTGGCAGTAAATCAGTATTCCATTAACTGCAGCATCATTCAGAGACGGCATTCTTCAGAGAGTTAGTAATAGATTTACTTTGCCAAAATAAGACTATATCCCAGGTGATAGACACCTGGTATTTGAAACAGATACAATCAAGAACAAAGTCCAAGTTGCATCTTGCCAGATGTTGGATCCTGTTCTTTTCTATTCTTTCACTAATTCAGTCAGATGGCAGGTTTTTTGACAAGTAGATCACACTGTAAAACAAAAAAAAAATTGAAACATTTTAATTTTATTCTCATGCTACAAGACAGCATTAAATAGGAAAATAAGGAAGTTCTGTGAGTGTAGACCTGGTTTCATAGTCACAGTAGTTATGCACACATACATAGAATCATAAAAGAAAGGGCCATGTCATACGCTATGTTATTTTACATTTGTAAAGGGCACTGACTTTTGCACTGGTAAGAATGGTACTCGGCAGCCCTTTGGGTCTACGGGTGGTCTCCAAAGTGCCAGCACTATATAGCTACATAGAATTGCTATAAGGCATATCAAGGACAGCAGAGAATTGCAGCGGAAAGTGCTTATTTATGGATAACATTTTTCCATTTGAGATATTTCCATAACTGACAGAAATGCTGGTGAGCCAAATGTGTCCCGTGTCTGACTCCATCGTTTGGACTGTAATTTCTTTGTCTCAGTGACCTGACCTACCACTCAACAGTATCAGGAAAAACTATGAGCCAATTCCTGAATGGATTTTCAAGGTGCTATTATAATATTTAAGAAAATATTTCCTTTTCAGAGTAAGTGTTTTGCCTACTGTTAGACAGACTTTGTTTCCATCTCTTTTTTCCATATAAATGCAGTTATTATCTCCCTCGTTACCCAGTCTTCTCTGCCAATAAATACTGATGTGATTTCTTGTATGGATTATAAGGTGCAATATGAAGTAACCTCTGATTTCCTTCCTCTCTTTATGTTATTAAGAGCCAACAAAATAGTATTGATTGTCAGTGAAGCAAATTTTCTTGCTTTTCCAAAAAGCAGGACCCCTTTATATTATGTAGGATAAAGACAAACTGTAAGTTACTATTAGGAAATATTTACTGGATAAAGAAATGCTCTGACAGCTTTTACGCTATATCCATTTCTTTTCAAGTAGAGAGCATTTATCAGAGTTTAGTCAAAACAGGACAAAATAGCCACCTGGAAAGTGTACCTGCACTGCATTCTGGGAATAGTGCTTTCCAAGCAGGAAAAAAGAGTTAAAGACCTGAACTTTTTCTATTCTCTTAGGGAGCAATTCTTCTGATTTATCTTATATATATATTTTAATATCAAATGAACCATCTATAAACTATTTGCAGTTTCTCTATTTCAAACTTTTCCAGCAAGTGAAAATGATTTAGGCATTATCCAATAAAGCACAAGTATATGTAGATGATATGAATCCAAAAGCTAAATTTATCTGTTCTTTTTTTGGTTTTTTTCTAATTACAATGTTAATGAAAATAACATATTTTGTGGGCATACCAGAAATAAGTTAATTACTTTTAGGCATTTATCACTTAACAGTGCTTTTTAAATGACTTGGGGTATGTTCCCAGTTGCTATGCCCCTGCCATTAAATTGTTCTACAGCAATAGTAACAGTTTAAATTCTAGTGTAGTGACCTGTCTCACACTAGAATTTTTCTGTTTCTTCTGTCACCAACCTTACTCAAACTTAGGACAAAAAAAAGAAACAATGGTAAAGTTTTCTGGTGCCGTATAAACTTGCTTAACTTGGCAACCAAACAGTAAAAAAGAGTTATTACTGAAGAGACAAAGGAAAATTTGTGTTAGAACATAAAGGATGTGCTTGCCAAGGTAGTTTGCTCATGTTTAACATGTCAGTATCATATGTTTTAATTTGCTTCATATCATTTTGCCTAGGCAATGTGCAATTAAAATGCTTATCCACAGTAACTGAAAACAGTTTTTAAATTATTAATACAACAAAAACTTTTGGACAACATACTACCAAATAATGAAAAATAAATTGAAATAGTGTGTAATGTGGAATAAAAACAAATATCACATGTGCCATAATGCAAAGTAATCTGAGATCATCAAGTAAATGTGTGCATCATTTATTCTTCCATTTCTGTTTGTATTTAACTTCAGAGTCAGATTGCAGTTTTCAGCTGAGTCCTATGATCTAAAATCCTCTTTGGTAGCCTGCATAAGTTAGGACAAAGAATTGTGGGTTTTGGCTCCAATAGGAAAGACTGAACCAGGCAAATGAATACTGTAACTCTAGAGGAAAGACTGACATAGGAATTACTGGAATGGTATTGACATTCAAAGATTCCCTTTTCAGCATAATGGTAGCAACAGCACAATAAAGTGAAACACTTGGAAAAACTCAATTTTTTTACATCTTGTTTTGCTATCTTCATCACTAATACAAGATGTAGTCACATAAAAATTAATGTGCACTACCTCATGTTGCAATTGGAACAAAAAACACATTCTTGAATGCACAGCACCTCTAACAAAAATTTATCTGTAAACTTCATCTGGGGAAAAAACCCTATAATACCTTTAAATTAAAATGCTAATGTCATATTGTGAAGCCGAATACATTTTATTGTTATATTTAGGACTCACAGTGTTGCTTAAGCAATATTCTGTGAAAGAGAATTGTTCTTTTTCATAACAGGAATGCCATTTGCAGTATCAACAATTCCATGCTAACCTTAATTACTTCTTTCCCCAATTTAAAACACAATTCACCTCCAAAGCAGATGTTTGTATACCAGGATGAGAAGGAATTTGTTTCACATAGTACATATGGGGGTTGTAAGGTCTATGTGTCAGTTCATAGAATTATCATAGAATCACAGAATTGTTTAGGTTGGGAAAGACTTTTAGGGTTATTGAGTTCAGCCATTAGCCCAGCACTGCCAAGTCCATCACTAAAACATGTCTCTAAGCATCACAATTATGTGACAACATAGAATTAACAATTTTAAGAAAATTCACAATTTTCTCATATTTCTGATTGCACATAATGGCTTTAAAATGTGTTACTATGATCCTAGTACAACAGGGTGCCAATTTTGGCTGGGATGGAGTTAATTGCTTTCATTGTAGCTTGTATGGTGCTGTGTTTTGGATTTGTGATGTAAACGGTGCTGATAACACACCCGGTTTTAGCTGTTGCTGATCAGTGCCAAAGCCTTCCCTGGTTCTCACTATGTCCTCCCAGCAGTAGACTGGGGGTGGGCAAGAAGTTGGGGCACAGCTGGGACAGCCGACCCCAGCTGATTAAGGGGATATTCCATACCATATGATGTTGTGCTCAGCAATAAAAGCTGAGGAAGGAGGAAGCAGGATGACGTTCAGGGTTATGGTGTTTGTCTTCCCATGTGACGGTTGTTTGTGATGCAGCCTTGCTTTACTGCGAATGGCTGAACACTTGCCTGCCAGTGGGAAGTGATAAGTTGATTCCTTACTTTGCCTTGCTTGCACACACAGCTTTCCCTATTAAACTGTCTTTATCTCTAACCCATGAGTTTTCTCACCCTTTCGTTTCTCTCCCCCATCCAACTGTAGGGAAGTGAGTGAGTGGCTGTGTGGGGCTGAGCTGTGTACCAGGGCTAACTCACAACAAGCAGATGCAACAGTTTATCTGCACCAAGCTGCAGAGGATAAAAATAGGCATGGACAGCATTAGTCAAACCTAGTTTACGCACCTAAATTAAGCATTGCAGCATTTCTGAGCCGTTAGAGAGATTTAGGCTGCCTAAGCTGCAGTTTTTCTGCAGTAAGTGGAGGAAACTAGGTGTCCACAACACCCTCAGGGAGTCATTTGGAGCAATCTAGCTACAGACTTGCTTTTCCAGTGCCATTAAGGAAACTTAGGTGTATTCTAGGCAGAGCAGCGTGTCCACATGTTGAACAGGTAGCCACTGAAGTTTGGCCAGTAGGAAACATCAAGCACAGAGGAATAGCTACAGTAGCTGGCTGAGTTTGAGAAGCCTTCAGAGTATTGGACCTACACTTCCCATTTCCTAGGAGAGAATCCTAAATGCTAAACCAAGTGTTGACAATGGATCACTGTGTAGTCAGGAATTTGGGTAATAAAAAATCAAAAACAACGCATAGAACAGTTCATTAAGTTCTATAGTAATACATTGGTGTTACAGTTCTGACTTTTCTTTGACATTTACATATTGCTGGTCCTGCAGAAATATTCTTAAAGATCTGTAGTTTTCCTTGAGGTCAACAGGTAAATAGACTTTTGAACTTAAAATATTTGTCTTGGGTTTTTTGGTTTTGGGGTTTTTTTTCGGTAAAAACTTTGTACTCCTCTTCTGCACATACAGGACTTCAATTAAAATTTTTGAGATGTTTTGCACCATGTTAAGGAACATAATTTGACACAATGTTTCAATGATTATAAATCAGGTTTGTTATTCAGAGCTCAAGGAGAGAGCTAACAGAGATTGGAGAAGTATGAGTTTTTATACTGCCCTTTTACTGGGTTTTTTGAGGAGCATGAGCAAAGGGGAACAGTTCACCATGGCATGCCAGAAGAGCCAGCACAGACCGGAGAGACAGCATTGCAGCCACAAAGGCAGAAGGACTGCTCTGGTGCTTGACAGCCAGGGAGGGAAGCTTTAACTTTCTTTCACAATTGGTCCCTGAGAGACTTGGACTCTTCAGCCTCATTAACATCCATTTCCTGCTCCTTGCCATAGTATTGTCACCACATATGTTCATGAGACAATGAACTTGTGTTCCCATGGTAAACACAGTGGTGTTTACCCATGGTACATCTGTGCCTGATGTAGTGACCACTATATTTAAGCTGCCAAAAGTTTTCTGATGCAAAAGTACGTCCAACTGTTTCAAAAAGGACAGAGATCTCCATGTTTTGTAGCAAAAATTTGGAGTTTAGCAGCAGCATAGCCTGGAGTCAGGAACGTGTCCTCTGTTGTCTCGGTGAATATCAATTTAATTTCTAAAATGTTGAGAAATGTGATTTTCTAGCTATGTTTTACTCTTTTATGTTTGCCAGAGGCCAACAGCTAAGCAGTTTAATATTCCAGTTGCTCTGAGCAAATTTTGCTTTTGCATGTTGCTCCAGCATAGGAAACATTACTGAACCTACATCTGGAGCCCACATAACTCAGTTCCTGCCACTGCTCCACAACAAACACTCTCAAAGAGTAAAACTTAGTGAGACACTAAAGAGGAGTTCTGGAATGAAAATGAAACTTCATGCTTTTGGGCTTCAGACAATCTCTAAGTATTAGGGTTTAGGATGAGACCTCCTTAATAGATAAATAATCCAACATCTGCCTACTGTAGGGGGATTTTGCACCTTTATGTAAAACATCTGGTGCTGGCTACCATCAAGGACAGGATGCTGCACTGGAGAGATTACACATCTGATGCATATGTTTTTTATAGTATGGATAGAAATTTCATAGAATGCTAATTCAGAGAATGTGAGTTCTAAAGGAATTTGGTTGTACCTGTGGACTGTTTTATTTCTACTAAAACAATGATTTCCAGCAAGAGATCATTCAGGTAATGTGTATAAGATGCTAATGATGAACATATGAAAATATAACCGCTTGCATGTTTGCCTTGAGCTTGACTGTATCCAGACATAAAATAAAACATATTTCCTATCCTGGTTTATCAAGAGAGAACAGAAATATGGCAAGACAAAGGTAGTCAGAAAAAAAATCAACTTTTAAAAGCCTTTTATTGACAAAAATTATAAAATATAGCCAGCCCTGTTCCTTTAAGACAGGAGCAGCTAGGAAAATATGATAGGCAGGATACAGAATCTCTTGCTGTTCTCTGTTTATCTTTTGCAAGATTTTAGGAGTTAGCATATTAACTATGAAGAAATGGATGCATTGCTAAAAACATTTTAAGAAAACCAAGAAATAATTTTCGTTTTTCATAGTTAGGTATCTGAACAAATCATTGCTATGGCAATGATAGTGATATGGTACCAAGGGAGGAAGACCAGCTGTCCTTGGATGGAGGAGAGGTCAAAGTCTAGGAGCAGAAGAATAGATGGGGATCTCTGAAGTTAGAGGTAAAATTCTAAGCAGAAGGGATAAGTTTTACGCTGATGAAGGCTCCACCCAGAAAACAGTTGAATGGAAAAGGCAAAAATAGTTGAAGTGTCTTTTCTTCTGGAAAATGTGAAGCAATCAGCTAAATTAATGAGCTCTGCATGATGAATATTTCACCACCATTATTCTTATTAATCCTCTGGTCTGTCCAGACAGATTTGGGATCCTTCTGTAGAAACATAAATGGCCAACATAAGGGTGGTAATTACTTTATTATATTCAAAATGCAGTTTATCTGGAATGTGCTGTCATGAATTATTGTGCAGCTGGTACTATATACAGACATGCAATAAAATAATTAATTAAAGAATTAAAGGACTATGAAATTTTTACTGTCAGTGGGCCTTAAAGGTCTTTATGAACAGCACCAATGATTTGGGCTTTCCAGAGCACAAATCAAAGTGAGAGTGAATGAAGTGCACAATCAATGAGATGCACATTCAGGATTAGCTAGGCATAATTAAAATAAGTGGCCTATTATTCTACACATTATGTAAGCAATTCCAACAAAAAATGGAGACTTGGTAGAGAAGATAAGGTATCTTTACGAAAAAAAATATACCTTGCTTAAATAGATTGTGTCACTAGTCTGAGAGAAAAAGGGGAAGGAGATATAATTGAAAATGTACTTCCTAGGAATAATGTCTGAAAACAGTGATTCAGTTTTTAAAAACAAACTGCAAATTATATTCCCATACCATTTACCATTAAGAAAACAAATGATTCCTTTGCTTCCTTATAAGTCATCATGACAAATCAGAGAAGTATAACTTTTTAACCAAGGTTAAAATTGAATATGCCACATTTTTCCCTTAAAAACAAGGACGTATCTCATGTCAGGCAGAACACTTCAAACTCATAAAAGTATTTTTATTACAGTATAGATTTAGGCAATTCTTAACTTGTAGGGATTATTTTCTCGGCATAAGGCATCTTGGAAGTGAAGAGCCTAGCAGAATTTTAAGGACTACTGTCTGTATGTGTGAAAAGTTAGCTATAAAAGAAAGGTTAAAAATATAATAATTATTTACCCTTAGGTAGAATTAGAGAGTTTTACTTAGAAGCAAATTAAAATTACTGTCTGATTTCCTATTGTAACCAATGGATTCCATTTCCTGAGACAGGTTACTTCCTAACTAGGCCTTACAGCTGGTGTTAGTTGTATCCTAGTATGGACAGAAAGAGGTATTTTAATTCATACATCTGATGTAAACAAAACACATCATGCACCAATATGCAGTGTTATGCTTTTTGTATAGATGCTTATCAGGTCATAATTTTAAAGACTTAATTGCTCTCTCTTATGGTGCCATAGCGAAGCCTTTCCATCTGTACCATTACAAAAGATAAGGCCATATACAATAGCTGAAAAGACAGTAACCATGATAATATGAACAACACATGCTCAGTTGTGATTTCACATAGCAACAGCAGTGAGGGATGATGTCAGAAGACAATAAAGTTGATGGATATGTGGCTGTGATAAAATCAGCTTTCTCCTGAAAAGGCTGCCTAGCAGTAATTATGTAAAGCATAGCCAGGCAACAAGGGATACCTGACTTCATACAAGATATGAACCAAGACTTTGATACTGATTTATCTTTTGAGGAGGGGCTAGCGGATAAGTAAGCAGAACATCCTATTCCTGATATCCTTCAGTACTCTGTAGAATGAAGAGAGCAGGCTAGCAGCTGGTCATTGGCCTGGTTCCCATTCTTAGCCATTACTGGTGCACTGGTCTGTACAGAGACATACCCACAAAGCCTGTTGTCCTGCCTAGTGCTGCCAAAATACATTTGCAATGCAGAAGGAGTTATCTTGGCCTCAGAAGCAGAATTAGGATTTGCCCCTAGGCAAAGGGAAAAAAGGAGAAAAAACACCTTTTTTTCCCCCTTGTACAATAAGGAATACTGAAATCCTAATGACAAGGTAATTGGCCTTTGAAAAGTGTTGCGTCTAGGGTCTGGAAGAAGACAAGTTGCCAGATGTTCACTTTTACTCTACTCTTTCTCTACTCTAACACGTCTTTACTGATGCATTCACAGAATCACAAAATCAGCTAAGTTAGAAAAGACCTTTAAGATCATCAAGTCCAACCTATGACCTAACACCACCTTATCCACTAGAACATGGCACTAAGTGCCACATCCAGTCTTTTTTTTAAACACCTCCAGAGACAGTGACTCTACCACCTCCTGGGGCAGCCCATTCCAATGCCCAATCACTCTTTCTGTGAAGAACCTCTTCCTAATGTCCAACCTAAACCTCCGCGATGCAGCTTAAAACTGTATCCTCTTCTGGTACTTGTTGCCTGGAAGAAGAAACTGGCCCTCACCTGGCTACAGCCTCCTTTCAGGCAATTGTAGAGAGTGGTAAGGTCTCCTGCATGCCTCCTTTTCTCTGGGCTAAACAACCCCAGATGCCTCAGCTGCTCCTCATAGGACTTGTACTCCAGACCCTTCACCAGCCTTGTTGCCCTTCTCTGGACATGCTCCAGCTCCTCAACTTCCTTCCTAAATTCAGGGGCCCAGAACTGAACACAGCACTCACAGTGTGGCCTCACCAGTGCTAAGTACAGTGAAAACATCACTTCACTAGTCCTGCTGGCCACACTATTCCTGATACAGGCCATTGGCCTTCTTGGCCCCGTGGGCACTGCTGGCTCATGTTCAGATGGCTGTTAATCAGTACACCCAGATTGCTCTCTGTCTGGCCACTCTGTCCCCAGCCTGTAGCACTGCAGGGGTTGTTGTGGCCAAAGTGCAGGACCCGGCACTTGGTCTTGTTAAACCTCATATTGTTGGATTTGGCCCATCTATATAGCCTGTCCAGGTCTCTCTGCAGAGCCCTCTTACCCTCCAGCAGATCAACATCCCTCCCCAGCTTGGTGTCATCTGTAAATTTGCTAATGGTATTCATAAATGATGCAAAGTTCACCCTTTTATGAAGCCCACTATCCTGTCACGCCTACTTCCTTACTTATGACTGTCTTCAGAGCAGTCATATCATTTAACACAGAAATTTCCTACATGAAAATTCTTCTGCCACACAAGGTTCAAATATATCTTATGATGATACCAGTGAAACTCTCTGTCCCTGGGATTTTACACTGCTGTCTCTTCCTGCAGTGTTTGATTGCAGTGTTTCCTGTATAGAGTTAGTAACAGCAATATCTCTACTTTGGAAAAAAATTAAACTCCCTTTGGACTAGAGTTTGTTCTTGAGATGCAAGATTTTAGTCACTAATTTTAGTTTGTATGGATATAATCTCAAATACTAACACTAGAAGCAGTGCTCTGACTGTGATGGATATGCACAATAAGTTTTTGATCAGATGCAATGTCTTTAGTTGCATTCATCAATATATTTGGAAAAAAACCAGGTGATCTCTTGTGCATATTAAGCTTCCTAGTCCATTTCTTGCTACAGGAATAAGGAAGTTGACTAGTTGACAAATGCAGTGTTTTTATGAGAGAACAACAGGTCAGAGTTATGAATATTGTTCTGCAGCAGCAAGTTTCTTCACAGAAGGATTTTGTTAATGGAATAAGAAGTTTAATGTCATAAAAAAAAAAGACATCTGTTTTGTCTAGTCTTACCAGATTATCTGGTAAAAAAACCACAAAACTTGGTTCTTCTGGAATATGATCCTGTAGATTTCCATGTGTTCCTGTTAATTTAATGCCTTGTATGTACTTTTACAGCTGGATTCATGAGCTGAAGCTGTTAAATTTAATTTCTAGCAAGCTAAATAGCTTATGGTCTAGTTTTATTATTCATATTTCTGAACCTTAAGCAATAAGACATTGCCTGTAGGGGTGTTTTAAACCAACACATGACTAATCCGCCCCACGAGAGCATGAGCAAAGGAGGGGCAATATATCCACAGCTGATCCCCAATGACTTTTTCTCATTATTCCTTCAGTCAAAATAATATCATTTTAAAATTAGTGCATTAATAGAGAATAAAGCTTGGTGACTAACCTGATGAACTGTTAAAAAAAATCTAATAAAGCAACACAAGACTGAAAGATCATGTGGACTGGAAGAGGTCTTCTTGTTATCATTCTTCACCTTTGACAGACTCACCTGCTGTGAAAGGAGATAAAAGACATTTCCCACTAAGATGTAGACATTTTAGACCCCGATCTGAAGTCACAGGGTGTGGAAACCAGTCTGAGGTGGGCCTTTCTCTCTGACTGGAATTTATTTTAAATCATTCTGGAATTCTGCAGACCTGGTTTGGATACCTGTATTAATCTTAATGATAAAGTATATTTTCTCGAAGCACCAGTTTTCTATTAAAGCAAACATTCTCTTTAATATTTAAAGTCTACCTAAATATTTCTCAGAAAAGCACCAGTTATGCATATTTTCTTCATGAAAAATGGCAGGTGAACTGCAGTTATGTTATTTGATGTATGAGTTATGCTCTAAATTACAACTGCTTTCAATTTGACCCATTTTGTTTAGGGGAAAGCTTCCATATGGATGAAGGCTCCCTCATGTCAGATGAATACTTCGGAGACTTGCCACCCAAATTTGACAGAGCTCAACAAAACTGGCAGGCTTCGCTCCAGAGAGGCTCAGGTCTGTGATAACCCTTGTGTGGCCAATCCCAAGCAAAGTGCAACAGGAAAGCAGTACTAGGGATGGTTGCTTAGCACATGTCTGCAATATACTTGTTTTTACCAAGGTGCAGCCAGTTGTGCAATATTGTAAACTGGCCTCTCACTGTAAAGCAAAAGCTACACACCTGAAAACAGCAAACCACCAAAACATATCAACAGCATAAAATTGATACCTAGTCTGAAAAGTGTATGTTTAATGTTAACATAATGAAATGCAATTTTATGATTGTGCTGCTTAAGGACTCTGTTTTGTGAGGTGCTGAGCACTCTTAACTTAGGACATGTAATATTTTATAATGAGGAGCTGTGCAAGGCAAAAGGAAAGGCATTTAAATATGTCATCAGGTCTAATTAACCGAAATAACAATGCTTGAGTACATATATTCTATATACCAACTTTATATGAAAGCTATGGAAAGTTAAAAGCATCCAAGTTCATAGGTCCCTCAATACCTTCAGTGTCTGAGCAGATTCAGTATTATAACTATTTTTCTATATAACAAGACTGTTACACTAGAAGAGCATTAGCTACCTTGTTTAATGTAAAATTTAGAAATCTAAATAAATGTAGCAATTTGTACATAGGAAGGATATCTGTTGATCCCAACTGGACTTTATAAGCATATGAGTTAGATGATACATAATGCATATCAATAACGTATGTTAAGTTCAAAGGAATAGTTCCTTCTCTATATTTGTGAAAATGTCCTAGATTAGGATTTCCAATAATATATTTTCTGTGGAGAAAATTTGCAGATGTACGTGTGTACACACACACACACTTGAGGGAGAGGTTATTAATATTGAGACATGAACTTGCACATCATTCACGCATATTCTACCAGTATTTACATACTGATGTATTTACATCTACTATATCTAAATTACACACAGGGTGCTTGTTTATCCATGAAAGCAGCACCAAACATAACCAGTGACCATCCTTTATAATTACAAAAACAAAGAACAGTTTCCCTTATGGCTTCTTCACAATTAGTTGGGCAGCGACTCAGGTTCATAAACATGGATGCCTGATATCTTTAAGCACTGTAGTTAACAAGCCATTTGTGTGAGGCTAACAGATGAAATTAGAGAGGATACATGCTTTGAATGGGATTGGCAGACATATGGAACTGTGACCTGTGCCTTTCTAGAATAGCTGTGTGTCTGCCTTGGTTGCCTAAGTGGTTTAAGGTTAACATAAAGATAAGCAGCTCCAGGTCCTCTGGATTTTAAGCTGTCTCATGCTCTGTCACAACAACTTCTGTTTTTATTTACTAGTGAACAAAACAGAAAGGAAAGGAGGGGCACCCATATATATCACCCCATCTTACTTATTCAGCTATATATTTTGCATAATGCAGCAAGGTGAAACAGCTTTTCTGTTTGATCAGTCTTTTTGATCTCATGTCTCCCATACGGCAGTGGGGAGTGTCAAAATCTGTAATAGAATCTCATAAAGATTTGTTCTTCTCATTCTGAGAATCATCCTCAGTGTTTTTGTTTAGCCAGAATTAACGATTTGTTCTTTTGCAATTATATATTTTGGGCCTGATTAATTCCATATTGCTACAGTGAACACTGATTTTGTCGGATCCCAGCAGTGTCAAAAAGAAACAAAAACTTAATTTTCCAAATTAAAAAAGATAAAACATATAAAAATATTAAACATCTATTTTTATATTTTTCCTCTATTTATATTTTGAATGGGTATTTTCTTTTTATTGTTATTTTCACAACAAAGTGCATCTAAAATACTGAATGTATCCATAACTCCAAAAGCCCAAATTGGAATTACATCATATAATACATCAGCAGGCAGTTCAGAAAGCTGGCCTCTTTAAACATTTTTAAATGGCTAGAGATATCAACTGCCAAAAAGGACACAGAACACCTCTTAAACAGATGCAGATCAGTGTGCTACAAAGAACACTGAATTCAAGTGCCCTTTAAAAGAGTTATCCAGCCTTAAATACAAGGTGAAATGAAAGCCAAAACACATTCACGAGACTGAAAAACACCACAGCTTGGACTTCCTCAGACTCCATGCTGAAGAAAAAGCTGGATTGTAAAAAGTCATAAGCTGAGCTTCCATTGACCTTTGCTCTGCCTTCTTAACTGTGAAGAGTGCAGTGCTTCACGACTGTAGATAACTATAGTCATGCTTCAAGAAGAGATATTCCAGATTCAGGATACCCGCTAATGTGCATATAAGTACCAGAGGGGAAAAAAAAATCAAATCCTCAAAGGTAAGATATTTCTATTGGGTAATTAAGCAAAATTAAGTGGTTTAGGAAGAACATTTCTTTCTGAAAACAGAATTTTAAATTCATTTTTTTCAAACTCCATGCTAGTTCCTTTTTTCAATGGGTGTTCTGTGTTGGTTGCACTGAAAAATTGCAGGAGGCTGAAAGATGGAAAATGACCCTCATTTTTGTAGTCCAGGTCCTTTACTGTGGGTTGAAAGCATAATCTTGAGAGCAGTCTTGTTTTTCCAGAGCTCATATTGGAAGGAAAAGGAATAGCATGCTCCATTTCTAACCCCTTCTCCTTTTCCTTCTCTCTTTGCCCTTTTCCTGTCACCAGTTGCAAAAAATTTCTGTATGGCGTAACCAAGCCATACTCACTGTGGAATTATTGTATTTCCTACTGAGTTTCACCAGCAACAGCAGAAGCAAATCTGTTATCATGATCTCAAGGGAACTACCTAAGTTATGTCTTGAACTTCTGACATAACTAAAGATTTACTGAAAATCCAGAGAAAAGTATCAAATACTACTCCTTCCTAGCTTTATTGTTGATACCATGTTACCAGGTGCAAGATGGAGTCTCATAGATGTATATAAATGTGTTGTGTATGTGAAAGACTTTTACAACTTAAAGTTTACCAATTCCTGTAATCACTGCAAATAAAAAGGCAATTATCTGGTGGCTTTTTGATTCCAAAACATAAATTACTGAGTTTTTTTAAACACCTGTCTTTCACAGCTCAGGCTGTTAAGAACTGCACCAACTTTTTACTATAACTGTCAATTTCCATCTGTTGAGATTTGCACTCTGCCCACACCAGTGAATCTCTGCAAAGCACTAGTAAGCAAGGTGTGGGAGCAGGAGGCCTTCAACTTTTTCTATTGAAGGAAGAAAGCAGAAAGAATAGCTGGTAAAATGATTAAGTCAGAAGAGAAAAGCTTTCTTGCCTTCAACAAGAAGTACATGTCAGAGAATAAGGGAACCAAATGCTTCTCAGGAGAGTCACAGAAGGCTTCACTCGCTCCCATTGATATGAAATGAAGGTAAGAGAGGATGTCAGAATGGGAAATAGGTTATTAGCATTTCAGAGGAGCTAGGAAGCAAGAATCCCACTGGAGTTAACATGAGCCATAAATATGATCAGTACATTTATCTTTCAAGGACAAAGAAGATATGTTGTGAGATACTTCAGGGAATACACTAAAGAGAAAATGCAAGTAACAAGTTGTAACTGGGAGAGAGGGAGAGATATTTTTTCTGCATGGGACAAGCACATACATAGTGCTCAGTCCTGTGAATTCACATTTCTTTTGAGTAGCTCTGTTGAAATCAATGGCCTCATTCCAGATCAAGAAAAGACATAGTCTTCAGTGGGTTTTCAGTTTTCACCTAGGTGTTCATTTAGAGGGTAAGGGGGTGTTGTCAAGGTTGGGGCCAGTTCTTTATATTCATTTTGTAGGCAGGAAGGTCCTGAAATTTTAAGATTTTGAATTGTGGAATGATAGTAAGAGGGTCCTTCTCAAAAAGAATCCATTCATGATATGCATCTCAGGTCAGAACATCAGTGAAACTGGGTTTGATCTCTTACTAGATTAGCATGGGGAGATCTTTGGTTTTTTTAGCAGGAGGCAGAGCTTTTAAAGCCTATATGGAATCCAGAGGGTTGCCTTTACATTTTCTGTTAAATTCTGTGAGGAGACAATGGGAATATTCCCTTTACTGTCCTCCCCCAGTGCTATGCTTTCCTTAAATTATGTCACTATATTTGGGAAAGGCTTTCTTCCAAGTTGGAGAGGGAGGAGTTGAAACAACTATAGGTGAAGGTAAAGTCAGTACTCAGAGGGAGTGATAACAGTGCTTTTAACATTCCTCAGCATCCTCTCTTTCCTTGAACTGAGGCCCCCCAGTACTTATTATAGCAAAGTTGTTCTCCTTCTGTAAGCTAAGTGTAAGAGTTTGCTGCTTCACCATATTGAAGGCAAAATACATACTTTGAAGAAAGCACAGTTCATATTTTAAGGTATTTCATCACTCAAGGCCACAGCTGGCCAATACCAAAAGAGCAATCAAGAGACTAAGGACTGTCAACAAAGAACAGTTCTCTACATCACAGAATCAGACACATTTGCACTCAATTAACACTTTGCTTAAAAATAGACAAAGATAAGACCTAAAGAGTGTGGTGCCCAGAAACCCCATCATTATATATACAACAGCAATGCATAGCAGCAGTTATCTTCATGCCTTACCACTCCATTTGCTTTAACAACAAAAACATCCACTATCAATTCCTTATCATGTTTGGATATATTTGGAGATATTATCATAAAACTGTCTGCATGATATGGTCAAAGGGATGATAATCTGGTTTGTTTTAAAAGTGAAATTTATATAATCTTATTCTTTTCTACTTAAATTCCTTACTAAGTGCTGATTAAACGTAAGCCTCTGTCATGTATGGGTGGCAAAGAAGACTTTATGTCACTTTCACTGTTCTTGAGGTTCAGCAGAAACTATTTTGACTGTTGTAGAAGTTAGCTCTGCTTCAAAATTACACAATCTGTGTATAGAGCCAAAGATAAAGGAATCAGTGGAGTGCAAGGATACTGTGGACTATCACCTCTTCAGGGAAAGCCCATTTCTATTTTTATGGCTGGAAGTCAGTTGGTACATAGCTTTTCATTCCTTTTCCATCCCCATGACATGGGGATTTATGCACACAAGAGAATTCAAATCTGCGTAGATCAGCTAATCCAGCAGCTGTTATGCAGCACCTGAGTAGCGCAAACCAGAGAGAATTAGGCTGAGAAGAAAATGTATATTTTAGCAGGTCACAATTCAGTAAAGTATTCAGCCTCATCTCAAACATTTCCATCTGCAAGACTGTATCTGGAGAAGGCATACAGCATTTACAGAGCACTCAACAAAAGAGTAAACTGTCATTTGCCATGGCAGCTTTCGAATGAAGGAAAGCACTTGTAGAACAGCAGTAATAACTTTCCTTTTACAGAAGTGTAGTTCACTAGAGATGGTTCCCACATGGAGAAGAAATGCCTCCGATTTTTTTTAGCATTTACTTGGCACTTGGGACCTATTTGTTACTTCATACACTTGGATGTAATGGCAGTTAACACACAGTTATGATTGGGAAGTGATGTAGGATTCTAAAAGACACAAATTGCAGTACATATTAAACTTTAATTTGCTGCCAGTCTCAAGTCCTCCAGCTTTTTTAGGACTGGAGGGCCCTTCCAGAAGTGTGGTGGACATGAGCTGTATTAGCTGTTGGTTAAACCTAGTGCTGCTAGGTTGCTCACTGGGGGAATAATCTCAATGGGTTCTCTTCTCTTTGCACTTTCTTGATGCTGTGGAGAAGACATGCATAAATAATTGTAGTTTTTGTGGAAGTCCACATCTACAATGCCTGACTTCCATGGCCAGCTTCGAATTAGGTGATGTTCAACATTTGCTTTTGTAGCAATATGTTCTCTAAATCCTAATAGTTTTACTGATCACAATGAAAGTAGTAAAAAAAATCACAACTAATCATAAGATTCAGTGCATGATTAAGACACCAGAATTTATATGCAAAATAAAATGTGAATAAAAATATGTTTACATGCAAATGTCTCTCTGTGCTAGGCACATGAACTCCAGTAGCAACCAGCAAAAATCCAGCAAATGAAGTCCATGGAGATGGAAAAGCCGTTCCCAGTTCCAGGCACAAAGAGAATTGAATCACTCTCTAGACTGTGCTGATTAGATAACTGCTATCGTACCAGCTTAAACACCCTTATTGGGATTCAGTTTTCTAAATTTAACATGCCTGCTTACAAAATCCCTGTGCCATTCAAGATGCCATCATCCCCTGTCTGCCAGCCTAGAGGAGTAGTCTCCTGCAGGACCTGTGACATCTGTCAAACATGCCACAGATGTCTTGGACACCCCAGAGCAGCTCAAATTAAAATACTATAAACAGGAGATTATCTTAAGCTTGATGCCTTTAAAAGTTTGAGATGCTGAATTACAGATTAACTTCTCTCTCATGGTGTTTCAGTTTGAAAACAGAGCAATTTTTTTGTTTCAAGGAAACAAGGACAATCAAGTACCTTCTGTTTAGCCCATAGTCCAGTGGTAGTGATCCACATCCTGCCTGAGTGGAGTTGAGCACTTGTATTTAACTGCAGAAGTTGCCTAGCCATCACTATAATTTTTCCAGGGGTAATATCAATCAGCAGGCCATGGAGTTACTGAATTGCTTAATCACAGCCACTGACTAGAAAACATTTAATCAGGCAGTGAAAAACATTAATTATCCAGAAGAAACTGACAGCTCCTATTCCCCGAGATCTCTGAAGCCTGGCCATTTAGAAACACTGTTAGATTCAGACCCTTTCAGCCACAGGACAGAACTGAAAACACCTTTCTCATCAGTGGTAGGTGCATTGTATACTCTGCAATTCAAAATTAAATCTCTGCTCTCTCTACACATTTAAACTCAGTCATCTGTGAATATGCTGAGAAATAAAATTTGTCATATGTGAGCAACTTTGAAATCATAAGCTTAAATCCATAAGAATTTTATATACTGCAGTTAGTTATGTAAGGAGTCATAAAATCTGTGCTTTAGAGTTAGACTTCTAAAGAGGCATTTAGATATATAAATTCCTCTTTAATCTCAGTTATTCCAGTTCTTAGACAACTAAATAATTTGTCAGGAAGGTAATTGGTTGTAGAAAAAAGTTGATTTAAAATGTTCAAAATTTAAAAAATCTTTTAACCTCAAATTAGAATTGAATTATCAGATATATATAAATCTGTTATGGATTAATATTTGATTTTTCTATCTTGTACCTTAAATCATTATACTGCATAATAAAAAAGATACATCAAACACAAAAGCAAGTGTATTATTATTTTATTATTTAGTACTGAAGTATAAAACTATAAGAAAATTTCATTGAGAGCTTGCTGGGATGAAGTCAGCTCATCACTGCAAAAATAAATATACATTCCAAATACCAGATAATCTGGAAAAGAACTATGGCTATTTTTAGATAATGGCATCCTTCTGCTTCTTGAATTATGGTAATAAAATAGTCTTCAAGTTGGGAACTTACAAGAAACTTTGACTGAGTTTCATGCACCAAGTATAATCTCAAGAGAGGACAATATACAGAAACATGGATCTGAAATTTTCATTTTGTCTTTTAGTATTACCTGCTGGGAAATAGTCTAATGATTTCTTTTTCCCTTTAATTACATTTTTCTTGCCTCTCACTTTAGAATATTTGTAGTTTTTCAGAAAGATAAGGGCAGTCCACTAGAGATAAATCACATGAAGTCTAATAGTTGCCTTTCATTAATACATTTATGTTATTGAAGGGTTTCTCAGTGTTCAAACAGTACACATTTTTAGTGAATTATTTAAATTGTACATATTTAAACTAGAAACATTCTGTCTTCAAGGGAAGAAACAAGGATACAGCCTGAACTGTACTGTACTCAGATTCAAATGATGAGCATCTTTCAGAAAGAGAAAAAAAGGTCTGTTAGCACTCTTAGGCAAGAATGGATTAATTTTTATCTTAATCTGGTTAATAGAAAAGCATTTCCTCCTCTTTGATGTGGTATATGCTAAGTGAAAACATCATGCTCTACCCATCAGACTCATGCAAGTGGTCACTCTTTCTTTTGCACTGATGTTACCAAAGGAGATAGGCGGCATGGCTGGAAGGTATCCATGATATTAAACAGTTCATGGGGCTGTGAAGTGCTGAGAGCAATCATGCAGAGCAACAGGCCACAGGAATGCAAATCATCCACAAAGCCAAAAGTGGAGCTAGCAGGTGGCCTCTCCTATTCATCTGATGTCAACACACTGTTCAGATCAGGCCCTTTTAACATCTGGGTAGGCCCACTATTGCTTTTAATTAAATACAATACAGTCATTTAATGTTCTTGCATACATGAAAACCACACAGTAAAAAGCATATCTTCTGCATACTGAGGGTCACTCTAGTTATATAAATAAATAGTACCATTTAACTTAGATTGTGAAGTAGTTTAAATTTCATATACTTTCTGTATATTCCTAAGTTAGAGCCTCTTTGACATTTCAGTGACTGACCATATTTCCATGGAAAATGTTCCTGCTCCTTCAGAGGATTTAGGAGGGGGAAAAAAAGCCTTGTAATTAACTTTTTCTACCTTTGAAACATTTCCACTGTAAAAGATTTTGAACAGAAACATTTGTTCTCAAAATTAGTTTACAGAGAGAATTTAACTGTGTTAACATATAAGCCATGGAAACTGTCATAATATCTAATTAAATTATTACTGACGTTCCAATCAGTAGCAAAAAACCATCTGTAACTGTAATTCTACTACAGAGAAAGTATAATTAAATCTGTTCAGTAATGGGTAGCAAGCTATTGCAGAAGTATACTGCAATGCTTTAGAAAGCTGGAATGCTTCAAATATCTTTTACAAGTATAATAAACCTCTTTTTTTAAGTGGGAACATGAATATTCTTCTGAAGACTCTTTATTAGGATTTAATTTCAGTGCATTTATGATTACATTAGTTCTTCTGTTTGAAACAGACTGGAAAAAATAACTGCCATCATTCAGAGCCCAGGATAGAGAAACCCGTGTGTTTTCATTCTATCTCTATGGAGAGCAAATGGTAACAGCATGCTTCATTTTGATTTCAGGAGATAAGCAAAAAAAAAGCACACAGTGGAGTGTTTTCTTGACCAGAAACATTTTCCAGAATTGGAGCCAGAAATGTGTGACAAAGCTGAAGTGCATTATTGTAAAAAAATTAGGAAAATAGATGACTTGGGAGGAAAGTAATGGGATGTGAAGCATTTAATGTAAGGTTGGAAGGTCAACTGTTGGTAAAGGACTGAGAGCTTTTATGTGAATGGTGGCTGCTAGGTAGCTCTGTGTAAAGAGAGAGAGATGTCCAGCCCCTAGTGGGCAGAAGTGGTTGCCCAGAACTCCCTCACTGTTGCCTTTTTCTCTTTCAAGTCAGAAAAGTGCATCCAGCTGGAAGCTCAGCTGAAGCTCTCAGCCCTTTCCCATCTGCACTAAGGCAGACTGATGTTTGGAAAGACGTTTTGCCTAAATTTGTCTAAATTTGTCTAAATTTGAGCATTCTAATTATGCTCATAACGTGGATATTTGCTCTCCCTCTTCCAAAGCTGAAATTATAAAGTTTATCAATAAGAGACAACAAAACCAGCAACACATCAAACTTCTGCCTCAGCCACTGTTTATGTCAGATGTTGAATTATAAGCAGTAATGTTTTTCTACTTCCTTGGACATGCTATCCATCCACAAATTCCGTTACATTAATTCAGATGCTCAATAGCATATATTACAAATAAACAGTCTCTAGTTTTCATTCATTATTCTGACATAAAAGCCCATATGTCTAGTGATGATCATACTGTGTACAAGAAAATGGTACCTCAATAGCACTTTCAGAGAGAACATCAGGTTTCAGCTGCATAATTGCTGTTGTTTTGCAGAAGATTATATACCTAAAAGCCCTACTAAATGCTTTCAGAATTTATGACTACATAACTTTTCCCAGTGTTAAGTTAGTCTAATTGTAGGCAAAAATATGTCACTGTCTCTGTGCAAATAAGTTTAATGGCCTACTAGAGTAAAGGAGGTTTAAAGAGTGTTGTTCCTACTGAGTTCATTGGCAAAACATCCTTTGACCCCACTTCCTACAGAGTTAGGCCTGGGGAGAATGAGATTTTCATTCTCTTTTATGCATTCTACTATGGAGTTGAGTTGGGTTGGGTTGGGTTGCATTTTGTTGAGTTATTTTGGGGGTGTTTGCCTGCCTTGAAGAGAGGGGAGAAAGAGAGAAACTAGCTTTACTGCTGGCCAGGGGCTTGACATTTTTGAAAAGTTTCAGGGCAGGAGGCATCACACGGAGTATAGATCTGCCTATTCAGCTGATGGCTACTGAAGAAGAAATACATAACAATAATGCAAATTACTCCATTCTGATCACCTGGCAGCTGTTATTAGCCAAAAAGAGCAAACAGATTTATAAACTGCATAGTTAAGGAACAGCTATATCTCGTTATGCAGATCAGACACCAAGCATTGCAGCGTTTTGGTGTTGTATAAAGAGAAAAAGGACACTATACCATGTCATTTTGATAATTGCATAAAACTTCTGCAATTTTCCATGCTGAAAACATCTGTTTCATATATTATTAAATGTTTCTTTTTGGACATGAGGGAATTAAAAAATATATACTTAATGAAAGATCTTATCAGGTGCCTGTCTTTTTTGCACTTCTTAAACTCAAATATACTTTCTATAGCTTGCAATCTCTTCAACAAAGACAGAAACATCATCTGAAATAATCAAAAGGAAATAAGTGTCTCTTTGCAAAATTTTGAAATGTCAGAAAGACAGTAGGAAAAAAAAGCTTCAGATTTGCCTTAATTTATAAATCAATTCGGCAGCTGTATACCTATTCAGAATGTTTGTTATGTCTTGTAATGAAGTGTAGTGGTTTTGAAAACAAATAATTAGCATCATTTTCATAAAACTTAGGAGTTCATTTTAAGACACAACTAAAATACTTCTCCTGTCAATCTGTATCTTAGAAGTCCTACCGTCACGTTAAAAAATTGGTATTTTGGAAGCCATGTCGCAAGTGCAGATATTCCGCCTCCACTTTGTAGAGAAGGTTCAGCACTTTTCTCGGAAAGATTGATCTCTCCTAGGTACTTCAATAAAATGTGTAAGGTTTCAGATTCATTATATTGAAGCCTCTACACTTTTCTAAAATTCATTTCATTTTGGAAGCAATTATGTCTTGGAGGTGTTATCTCCATTAAATATTTCATGACCTATTGTACATCTGTCAGATCTATTTTGCAAGTACGATACTCTTTGGAGGAATTCTGAAGCACTCATACAGAATTCAGCTGGATTAAGTGCTGTAATGAAAATGCTGCCCAAGTGTATTTTATTAAGTACTTATTTGAGAATTCAACTATACCTACAGGCATATATTCTATGTCTGATTATCTGGAATACCAAAGATACACAGTGTTTTGGCAGAGTGACTACAACTCTGCTAACTAAGATAATGCTTTTGAAGAGGAAATTGGGTGAAAATATTACATACAGCCTGAATTTCTTTCTCTGGTCTACCAAACAATGGAATTTACTTGATAGAAGTGAGAACAAGAAGGTTGGTGTCTTTGCTACCTCTATAGCTTTTCCACTACAGCTCTATGACTGGAAACGTAGCTGTTAGACCTTTTTAAATTGTTGCTTAAGAAAAATAAGAAAAAGAGTATGGTAGTCCTGTCTGGTACTCAGTAAGAGATAGGCTAAGATCCTCCTGCGGTACAAAAAGAAAGAAGGGAAAAGAGAAAGAAATCATTAGACAGAAGGATGAGTTGTCTTAATATTTCATTCTGAATATTATTTTGAGAAGTAGCAATCTTAAACTCTTACTCTGTGTTTGATTAACACTGAATAAGAAAAATAAATAAAATTTCTGTTCGGATTTCTTGCTATTTACATCATTCACTCCTAAGCCGAATTCATTGATAGCCTCTCCCTCTTTGAGTTGCAGTGAGTTCTTTTGATAATATCTTGATATAGATTCAAGAGTGTTTCGGTTTCACCGGTTCATTGGCTACTTGAAGAGTTCATATTCAAACAAATTCAATTTTACCATCAGTTTGAACTTAATTTTGCTGTTTTATTTAGGTGTTGGGTTTATGAGCCATTTAGGACAGATTCTGTTGTTAATTACCTTTTTTATTATCTCTAAATATTAAATTATTCTTACATTATAATTTTGCAAAATAGTTTTAATCAAAATAACTTTACATTTAGTATTAAATATATTGCTGTTGTGCACGTAAAGAACAAAATATGCAAAATCTGACTGAGAATATAATCACTGTTAAATAGTATTTCATTTTATTTATAATTTTGCACCTCTTAATCTTTTAGCAGTTTTACTATTCACTACTTACTGTCCCGTCCTTTTGTCTTTATTAAAAGCAAGCTAACACATTCCTTTCTTATCTTTCTGGCATCTTGATACAGTGAAACATTTTAAACTTTTAAAGTTTTACAATGTGTTATATGATAGTTCCCACATAGAATTGCCCATGTCTTATCTTTAAAAGAGTTTAGAAAACTCCGTGTGTTTAGCAGATATCCAAAATGAATTTAGAGACAAGCTTAGAATAGATCTCCAACAGATTCCTTAGTCTGAGGTTTTCAATAATACAGGGCAAGAATTTCAGGAGGAGTAGGTATTTACTAGATCTATGGTATTAGAAATAACAGATAGACTTTTAGAAACACAGGTTCCGGCTGATCTGAAATGCAGGCAGCACACTTCAAATTAATTGCAGACTGATTTTAACTCTTCTCAATTAATGATATTGTTAAGACTATTTAAATAAAGGAGGGTGTCAGCAACAGGATAACTTACAAAGTTTGTAGTCCTTAAGGAGCCAAGAGACACATATTAGGGAAGTGTGTTCTCCAAATGATTGTAGTTCAGAGTTAAGGGGTTTTTTTGTATGAAGTTGAAATAGAATGTAGAACATTATATTCTGTATATTGCAGTGAACAACTTTTGTCCTAAGATTCCTCCAACACCTCCTTGCCCAAAGCAAGCCAATGGTTATGCCAGGCAGGTAGTTAAAGAAGCCTTTCTAATATATTCAGGATACCAAAATGTCAGGTATAAGGGGGGGAAAAAACTTTAGAAAACAGGATGAGTGTATGCAGAGATGAGTTGTTCTCCAGTTGATCCTCTGCATGCCACAACCTGTGGAATTCATACTGCAGTACATTGTATTATGCACTTGGTGTGAGTGATATTCTCTTGCTTGGGCACATTCTGAGAAGAGTATGTTGATGTGGCTTAACTATATCTGATTTGCAGGTGCCAGTTTTAGGAAATGGAATTCATAACACTGAGTCAAGACTCTGCATTCTCTATAAGGAATCCCTCGCCTCCTTGGCATGGTGTGGATAACATCAGTCTATATGAGTATGAGGGACACAGCCAAAGGAGAGTGCTCGGACTTCTGACCTTCACACATACTTCACCTGCCCTTGTAACATGGATTCAGATGTTGAAACTGCTGTCCTAAAGCATTGCATTTGCTCTTTGGATGCAAATGGTTGGCCTATTCTTCAGGTAAGGATTGATAGTAGTACTATCATCATACAATAGTATTCTGCTCCCTATGGTATGCAGCCAGGGTACCACCTTAACCTCTTCTTCTGGAAGATGCAATAGTTATTGACAGTCTTGATGAAGGCACACCACAGGTCTGCCAAGAACACAAATTGTGGAACCTAAAGGAATTATGTTTCTTAAAATAAGGGTGGAAAGGCACTGGAATGTATTGCCTAGAAAAGTTGTCGATGCCCCATCCCTGGAAATGTCCAAGGCCAGTTTGGATGAGACAATGAGCAACCTGGAGTTGTCCCTGCCCATGACAGGGAGCTTAGAACTAGATTATTTTTAGGGTTCCTTCCAACCCAAACAATTCTATAATTGTACAAGTGCTCTGTACATAAGATTAAGAACATGCTTGCATTTTTTATCTATATGCTTTACACTACATAGAATAAAGAACAAACATAATCTTGATATCAAAGAGTGAAATAGTTTCTTATTAGATTATGCTGATAGATTTGGCTAAAGAAATATTTTTTTAATCAGTGTTCTGATGCTAATTATTTCCTCCATGAACAGTGAACTTGACAAATATAACCATCACCATTTTCCCCTCATGAAGAGCTGTGTTATAACACAGATTACAAGAATCACTGAGTTCACTCCACTTACTTCTATTGACATGACTAAAACCAGAAAATGTGAGATCATGTCAGACAGAGTTCTATTAATTTTCAGATTACCAATATCTTTTGGCTTGCGACTGTCTATGCTAATTTTATAGAGAACAGTTTTGTTTAATTAAAGTTCTGTAAAGATTCGAATAAAAGTAACTACAACAATTTATAATACATTAAGATAAAAATATCTACAGTGTTCAGAAATGAATCTGGCAATAAAGTGTTATCCTTTGACTGAAGATTTCAGTGTTTGGCTTCAAGATGGTCTTAACACTTCTCTCATCCAGGCTCCTATGAAGTCCTGAAAATATGCAGAATGATATATGGTGTTTTGTTTAGTCACTGAGTTTTTTAGATGGGAAAAAGTGCTCTGAAGTATATTTTAATGGTCTACACTTTTTTACTTATGTCTGCGCAAACACAGGCAAGCCCAGCATTGTATATTCTCTTAGTAAAGAGTATTGTAATCAAGCTGATATTCTTCTCATTTATATAAGCGTGTTTTTTCCTGTTTTGGAATCTTCTTAGCTAACATAACCCATCTGTGACAGCTGCTGTTGATAAAAACTCTCTAAAAGCTGCTCTACTTGAAAGCATCATGTGCTGTTTTAGTTTTTTTTGCTTTATTTCACAACAGTAAAAATTATTAGAAATGGTTGACTGGCTTTTTAATCTGGTATTACCACTACCTAAGTGATTAGGTTCATTATCTATGGAAGGCAATTCTAGAAAGAAGGGGCAATCAAACTGAGGATTTTTTCAGCAGTTGATTGGGGAATTATATTAGAAAACTAATAGAGAGTAATTAAAAAAAAAAAGTACAAAAAAATGTTGTAAAGCAGACACAGTAATAAAAGATTACATGTTATGAACCAGAGAATAATGCATATTGTGATTAAGACTTGTAAAAAAATCTGATTGTGTTTTATACCAATGCAAACTAGTATTTTCTATAGATATGTTTTACAAAATCACAAATAAAATCACATATTTAAAATAGACACTAACAGGGTGGAAATGCCTTTTGTTATGGAATTTCCTAAATTATTATTATCTGAATAGGCTACTGGATTACAATTCTTTTATGTATGAAGATGGTCTGGGTTTTTCATTTTAAAGGAAATTTTAAAATAAATACATTTTAAAAACCCCTGAAGATAAAAGAGAAAGCTGATGTAACAACTCTTTGATCTCCCACTACGCCAGACAAAATTTCTTCCACTTGAAAAAATGAAGTAACTTGATATCACACTTGGTCTTCTCCTTTGTTGATTATCGCTAGAAGGAATAGGTCACACTGTTAGCATTTGCTGATAGCAGCGTGATAGCAGGGAGAAGTGTTAGGCTCTGGATGGAGAAGCCTCTGGTAAGCAAGGACTGCCTGCTGTGATGTACCCCTTCTGGTCCTTCTCAGGTACCTTGATTTTGGCCTCTTCACCAATCTGATTGAATATATGATTGCTGAATATCTGAATTTTACTTTAAATACCCTTATTTTTTTTCTTCTACAGAGAATCATCATCCTGGAGAGATTTGCATAATCCATCTGTCTGCTTTTCTGGTTAGAGAAGTAGCTGATTGGGCTATTGAATGCTGAGAAATACCAAAGGAAGGGCTACAATGCATGGGAAGATCAGGAAGAGTTAATTCAGTACATCAGAGAGAGTCAGCTCAGTGCAGTAATTTTGGCATATCACAAATAAAACTTTTTCCATTAGGTGCACATATATATATTGCAAATATCTGGGGCTCCTAGGCTGAGTGTTATTAGTATGGATGCAGCCAAGTCACCAGGTGTCAGAACTTGAGCATGGTCCTGGCCCTTTCAGATCACTGAGTGGTGGCCGCCTGTGGCCACCTGCACAATGTGCAGCTGATGAGTGCGTGTTGCATTGTGAGACATGTCCTAAGGACTTGTAGGATGAGTGCCAGCCACACGAGTTTTGACAGCAGTAGAATCTGGAGCCTTGCCAATCAAGGGACACTAGAGCACAGCCTACATGTTCATGTTCCTTCAGGTGGCTACAGCAACAGCAAACAAAGCTGCAGTTGCAGCGCAGGTTGCAATTTCTGATGTGTTGACTTAAATCTCAGCCAGATTTGGACGCATTATCACTGAAGGAGTATTCACCTAGACAAGCAACTGCCAATATGCCAGCAACCGAGCTGGCAGTCGCGCCTGCTGCTGTGAAGGCATGAGTTCTCACCAGACAACTTTGTTTTTTAATGTGGGAAAAGTACTGCTTGTAAAGCAAAGTATTGGTGTCCTTAACTTCAAGGAATTTACTGAAAAGACTTGCCTGAGAACTTCAAATAAATAAGAACATGCCCCTTAAAAACTTTCGAATTTGAGGTAGGCTGTTGACTTGAAACATTTCAGAGCAAATAGTTCAATTTCAGCAACTGGAAATTAGATTTTGTAGTGGAAAGTGCCAGGCAACTTTAAATAAATAGAGCTGCCAGTCCTGCTTGTAATAAAAAATTGCAATACACAAATACACACACATGCACTTCCTCAAAAACCTCATTTATGCCCATGTGTCTGCTCCTGGATAGACACAGCAGAGTTTTGCAGAGGCAGATGGGAAGGATAGAGAGTTACAAGAGCAAGCATATAAACAATCTGGAGTCAGCCAGAAAATGAGGGTCCCACCTCTGCAGATGTTGCTCATAGGTCGTGGTTGTGCAGCATGTGTGAGTGATAAACGTGAGAGCTATGAGTAATTAGAATATCTTCAAAGTCTTATGTGTGCAGACATGACCAAAGGGCAACAGGCTGGACACCACTTCTGCTATTGATGAGGGTGCCGCCATTCCTTTCTCATCAGCAGCAAATCAACTCCTCTGTAATATTCCCTTGCTAAACAAATAGCTGTCAAACAGGACAAGGTCCTCACCGAGACAGGAGTAAAGAGACACACAGAGTATTTCATTGCACCCCTTGACATCATTCCCATTAGGCGAGCTGCCATTAAGAGTGGATAGAAATGTGAACTGTACTTCTTGAAGGGTGGGTGGCCTATTTAATGCCTAGAGTAGTGTGTGGTTATTAATGTACCCTCTCAAAACAGAGGAAAACCGCTAAAGCTGCATGTTGAGGAAGTTTAGGGGAACTCCCATAGACTGACAGCTTCAGGGAATGCTCTCTAATAAACACAGGTCCCTAAGAAACAAACCAAATGGTAATATATTATGAAAATTAAACCCACATTATTAAAA
This sequence comes from Atrichornis clamosus, assembly GCA_013400975.1. Lineage (NCBI taxonomy): Eukaryota > Metazoa > Chordata > Aves > Passeriformes > Menuridae > Atrichornis > Atrichornis clamosus. The sequence continues at coordinate 13,141 of WBMZ01009268.1, read as the reverse complement.
GAAGGACTTTATGATAGTACTTGGACTATTTTTCAGGTTTCTTGGCTCACACTTTCTTCCCTGCTGTTCCAGACTTTCCCACAAGCACTGTCACAGCTATAGGCTTCAACAGCCCTTCATCTACTCTTGAGGTTCTTACGACTTTTTTTCCTCCATTAAAAAGTGCACATAGAGCTCTTTACTAGTGCTAGTTTTGTTTTCTTTTAATATAAAAAGGTAGCTTAAACTGGGAAAACTTCTTTCTTGAAATGAGAAGTAACAGCAAAAAATGCTAACATAGAAAGAGAAAATACCAAAAGTATTCTTTTATTTTGCATACTTTTTTTTCCTGGCTTGCACTTATATTGCTTATTGCATTTCTCTTTTTATAGTGGTGGGCTCACCTTTCTCACCATGGTGGTTTTCAATCTCATGACTGATAGCTGTGAGGGGGAAAAAAAGAAAATCAAATTTGGACAGTAGTCGGATCCATGGCTCAGAAAACAATAAATCTCTGCTTCGGGCAATGGGGAATTAAGAATTGGATAAGTACATATTTGGGCTGTCTGAGAATGTGTAAGTTCTATATGTTGGAACCAAAAATCCATTTACTAGTACTTAAATTTGACTATACCACAGTTGCTCTCCAAATAGCTAAGCAACAAATAGTGTGGGGATATAATTTGAAACTTTTTCTTATAATTTGTAAATAGTGTGAGAGACTGTTCCAATACTCTGGTACTCTGATAAATGGGCAAAAAAGGAAAAGGATTGTCGTGTTATAAACAGTTAAGTCTGTTGCAATTGGTACTGTCATTTTAATATCAGAGGGCAGAGTCAAAAAGAAGTATTTGCACAAATTGTGCTTTAATTATAAAACAGGATGTCTTTTTTATTTCACTTCTTGTCTTCTAGGATCATGACACAGTTAACTCTTTGGTCCCTTTGTAAAATAAACTATAGACAAGCAATGTTCACTGGTCTCCTGAAGATATTTAAAACAGCAACAAATATCTAAACAATACTTAGGACATTGTTCTCGTAAGAGTAACAGCTGTTGTCAGGTCATATCTTTCTAGAAAAGGGTGAAGACATTATATTCACAGAGATCATGTCCAAATATTAAATATAAATTTGTATGCCTGTGTTAACACTTTAATATAATCAAAAGTACTAGAAGAACATATTAGCAATGGTTTACAGTGGTAAGAAGGCGGGGGTCTTTTTCCTTGAAAAGTTCTGTTTCAGTCAGCTAAAACTATACATAAATCCTACTAAATTTATATAATAGCTTTGTTTGGTTTTCTTCAAGCCAATTTTTTCACAAAATATCTGGTGTGAAGAGCCTTTCTCTGTTCTTTTTATCCTGTAGTTCAGGGGTTAAAGTACTAATCCAGGCAGTAGTAATGAATTTTCTGGGTTAAAGGACTCTAACCCTTGTCTTTGAGGAAGGGCTTGAAGGTTAGAAACCCTTCTGGAAGCAAGTGGACAGACTCAGCTGCTTCTGTTGAACTGTTGCTATTTTATACACTAGATCAGGGACTGAAACACAAGCAGCAAACTGTTGGGTGAGTAACTTAACCAGAACCAGCATTTATATTGCTGAGTATTGGGAACATAAATCAGCCCTGTCCTATGCATTGCTGCGTCTGTCTCCCTTGCCTCCTCCCTTCTGCAGACCAATCACAAGACCAGTATTGATACTGTCCTGCAGAAACAGAGCTCATCAGTTTGGACTAGGTCGGTCATTCATATTCATTGTGATCACGCCTTATCTTCCAGTTTGGAAACCATTGGTCTAAGGTTTACAGCATTCATCTGGAGGAGGATGACCAAAACTTAAATTTCTCTGAGGGTAGAAGATGGGATAGTGCTGGAGGCTGAACCCCGGCTTGCTTTGAGGTATGTCTCTCCTGTCACTGATAGGAATGCGGAAACATGTTCCTCTCTTTTTAATTACTGGAAAGGTTTCCTGTTAGTAACTTATACCTTCCATACTGTGATTTCTGCCTAATACTTCTTGAGCAGCCCTTCACTAACCAAGAAATCAAATTTTTTTCTTCCTCTTTTTATTTCAGATCCTCTCACCAGGTACACTTCCCGAAGTTTAACACTATTCATTCATTCTTCCCAGATAAACCACATCTTCAAGATCTCAGATAATTCACTCTGCTGTCCTTTCTTATTTGAAAGACATTTTTTTCCTGAAGTGTGAGGCACAAAAGCAGGCACAGCAAGACTTGATCAGAATAGAAGGATTATTTAATGAGCCCTTCAGTCTGTTAATCTCACATTAGAAAAGACCTTTCTTGATACTTCAGAAACTCCTGAAAAATTCTTGCTCTATACATGAATTGAGTTCATCTTATAGAGGACTCAGAGCCTTCTTCCGACTACTGCCACAGAAACCTGCAAATGCTGAAGGGGTTAATGATCAATTAAACCCAGGTACTTTGGGTTTCCAATTATGGAATTAAAACAAAATAAAACAGTCATTAAGAAACCAGGTTTCTTAATGTAATGGTCACTAAGATGTAAGCAGTCCTTAGACCAGTGACTAATGTAGCCAGTTTTTAGACCTTCCCCTACTCAAAATACAGCATCAAATTTCTGTATTAACTCAACATAATGTATTCAGGAAATCATCACCCAAATATTTAGGATGTGGGTAGCAAGCTGTACAAATAATTGCTTTTTCTATATGACCACAGAACCAGAATATACAATGCAATTCTTATTTCCTCTCTCAGTAATCGAAGTAACATCAATTAAGCGTTTCTTAGATATTTTAGGAGTTTAAACAGGAATTCACATAGAGTGACAGTGAGAACCATCACACTGCATTCAACCAGAAGAGGGGGGAAACACTTCAAAAGAGAAGCAGGTAGAGGGCTTGAGTAGGACATCTTTTACGCCAATATCCAAACTACCATGTTGAGTCTGACCTATGGGTGCACTGACAATGGCATGACAGGCTTATGAAGGGCGCCTTGGACTTGCTGTGTTCACCTGCTGTGAACAAAACCGTAGGATTTACAACATTTGGAAATTTCTCATTTCCAAAATTTGTCTTTATTTTTAACTTGGCAGGAACAATTTAAAAAATGCAAGTCAAATTTGCAACTGCCTCTGATGACCTAAAATTATATTTTAGGAAAGGAAATGAAGGGGTAAAGACAAATGCTATGGGAAGAAAAAAAAAAACATCCAACTTCAGTAGTTAGTATAAGCAGAGCACACATCTGAATCTCTATTCAAAGCAAAACACTGGGAAAAAAAGCCTGCAAATTTATCATGACAGTATAATAAAAATTTAGACAATATAAACCACTTTAAACTGCTATAAATAGTAACTTTTACTTAAACTCACATACGGATGAATTTTTCTTAGTATGGAGGGCAGTAGATTAAAGATGTTCTGCCAAAAACCAGGATTAAAAGATAGAGTTCAAATGTATACTTAGGGCTGGGAAAGATGAGGGATGGTAGTGATTACTTTAGAGCTCCACCAAGCACCTTTGTCCAATTATCCAAATGCTTTCTTTTTCAGAACAGCTTGGAGGACTGCAGAGTTACTGGCTGGTCTATGGAGCAGATGGAAGTACTGTTGCTGGAGATTGTTAATCTTATTGTCTTTAAATTTGGTGTTCTGTATAGTGAGAGAAAACTTCTACCACTTATTCCAAAAAGTTGAGTGCAGGTACAAGAGCTGTATAAACACAATGAGACTTTGCTTCATACGAGTTTTGAAAATGTATACTTTGACTTCACATTTTTATTTCCCCTTACCTACATCCCAAGCTTGTGATTCCTCTTTCAGAAAAAAAGGCTGGATCATCTGTCTGAGGGGCCCATTTCCCTGATTGCCTCAACAATCTCACCCTGGATGTCTATTTTTCTTGAACTCCCTACAACTCTGTATGTGAGTGTTTAAATGATCTAAAATATTTTGCTTAATATGCAGAAATCTTCATAATAATTATTTTAGCAGCTTTTTATAAAGCTGATCATCTTCAAATCAAAAGTATTAGAAGGTATAAGAAAATTCCATCTGAAGGTCACAGATAACATCAGAAGGTTCTCATAGAAATGCTTTAAATTATTACTAAGACTGAAAAAAAATAATAATAGGAGGAAGAAGAAGAAGAAGGAGAAGGAGGAGAAGGAGAAGGAGAAGGAGAAGGAGAAGGAGAAGGAGAAGGAGAAGGAGAAGGAGAAGGAGAAGGAGAAGGAGAAGGAGAAGAAGAAGAAAGAGTTAATTTTTCCCCTCTCCTTTTCAGTATATATGAGACAAACTCTGGGTAGGCCATAGCTCTAAGTTTCTCATTGCTACAGGAGGGTGGTTTTTCGTGTATCTAAGAATCCTCAGAGAGTCTTGTTGCATTTTTTTAATTGCATTAGCTTCAAAGTACAAAACCCACCCCAGGGGATTTCTCTTCAGCACTAGAATAATTAACACAGTGGTAGCTGTACCACTAGAGCAGTTATTATCAACATAATGAGTCAGCCCAGTGTTTGCTTTAACAAACAAAAGGGTTGGGTCAATACAAAATGATTAGCTAGGCCCTTTACTTAACTTTTTGCACTTAGTTAAATCTTAACATTAAAATCTTTTCAAATGCAGAAATAAGCTTTAGGTTTGAAAGCGCCAAAACAAAAAGATTTTCTGCTTTTGACTGAACCTATGCTTTGTAGTCATTGACGTTTGCTAGTTGTTTCAGTCCTCATGAAACTCCTGTTCTGGATGAGTTTACAATGTCAAAACGTTTCACCAGATGTATTTAAACACATTGAGCAAGTCACCACTTTGTCTTCTTTTTGATAACCTAAGCAGATTGAGGGGGTTTAGACATCTTCTCCAGCTCTCAAATCATGTTGCAGCCTCTCCAGTTTCTCAACATCGTATGCAAAATGCAAACACCAGAGATGTCTATGGTATTTTTTAGTATCCATCTCGTGGATGAGTTGGAAGGAAAAAATCAGTTCCCTAGCGTGTCAGGAGAACAGGATAGGAAAAATATTTTGAGGAAAATTCAAAGTATCAAAAGATACTATGAACACAGTGGAACTGCTCTTCCATTTCAGCTGAGTATGAGTATAGATGGTAGGAGGATTATGGCTAGGTCTATGAACAGTGAAGCAGGTTTTCTGTGAACAGAGCATCCTGCATGTCTCTTTGGGAGCAGTATGAAGACTTGTACCTTTTAAACATCATTTATACAGCACTGATTTCAGATATTTCACGGAGGAGCTGATACTGAATAAGGAAGAAGCAATTTCTCCAAGGATTGTGATGGTGTGCCTCTTGGGTCTCACTGAGGAATGAAGGAAAAGATACAGATTCTTTTTGATCAAACATACCTACTCCAATCTCTACATCCCTGCGGATTTGATTCAACACAAAGCATGTGCTGCCTTGAGGGCTCAATGTGTGCTTGCTGGTATTTATGTAATGGAAATGAAGGAGGTGGCCTGGAAATCAGCACATTCTGAAGCTACTTGCAGAGGAAGGGGTAGGGGTTTAGTCTTCAGGCACACATCTTCTGACAAGCCTGCCATTAGTCCCATCTCCTGTGGCCCCTTTGGAGAACAGCTGTGTCATAGGTGTAAAAGCAAAAGCAAAGCCTACCATGAGAAACAGCCCAGCGTTAGCATTCCAAATTTTATGCCCCTGTAGCCCCACTGCAGTGATCTTGCGGACAAACACTGTTCTCTGCACAGGCGAACTCAGTGGACAAGATTCCCAGCACTGTTGTCAACCTTATCTTGATTTTTTTATTTTAACTAACTTTATTTCTTAATTTTTTGCAGCGTCCTCTTCTGTTACAAATGCCCAGAAGTACACCCCATCAAGGACACTGGAAAAGTCAATCTTCCTGTCATGCTCTGACAAATGAGAAAAAGGCTGAGAGAGAAGAAGGAATATAAATGCAAATATAACTACAAATACATAGTTTCTTTATCATCACTCCTTTTGGAGTCATATTGGAAATTGCATGTAAGTTAAGAGTGGGGTTCTTAAATTCTTGGCTCATGATCCCACTACTGTGGCAAGTGTCCGTGTCAAAGCCGGTTATGTTGCCCAAATTCGAGGCACTCTTCACTGCAGCAGACGATCTATGCCAGAAATGTGCACCAGAACACTTCCATTCCAGGAGGTGTAAAACATCTCGGGCAGGACTCAAAGAGCAGTGGTCACTAGAGTGGAAACCTAACTCCGTTAAAGCCATGAAGCATTGTGCGGCCAGGATTTCACCCCAGCCTCTTTTTTCCTGCTTTAAGTGTGTGATTTGGCAGGGGAAGAGTTCAATTGAAGGCGCACAGTTAGGCTATACATACAACAAAGAGGCAGGGAGGGGGAAAAAAAGAGCAACACAAAGGATTACTTTAAACTTAGACCTCAGCTCCTTTAGCTTTACACAATGAAGGAATCACATAGGTTTCAGCAGGATAAAAGCAGACTTTATTTTGTAAAGAGATCTCTGGATGAAACAAAGGACTGTAATTGTACCTCCTATCTGCAAATCTGAGGTGGTGAAGGAAAAGAAAGTGGATGGATGGTTAACAAGAATAGCTTGAAACCATGCTTTGTTAACAGAGTAAAATTAGCTTGCTGAGAACCTTTATTTTCCACATAACTTTTAACAGGAGCATTATTTTACATATCTCTATGGTAGAGAGCCCATTTACAAATTTGCAACAAGTAACCACTGAACTTGAGCTAATTTTTCTCTGTTTTCTGTTTCATCTGCTTAATTAATGACAATGCATTTGAGTTGGGATGCTAGCACATCTACAGCTAAAAGTCTGTCAGCATTTCCATTCTGGGTACCTCAGGCTTTCAGAATGGCTTAATTTCACCCTGTGAAATCAAGTCTGGAAAAGGTTTAGAGGTAAAAGTATTGTTTGGTTTTCAAAAAACCCCATCATTCATGTTGAATGCTCTGTTTCAAATGTTGGACAACCAACTAAAATTAAAACAGATTCAATTCACATGTCCTTTCTGTTTGCTCATTTTTTAAAATATGAAAAGCCACAGGTGGGTATGACCAGATATTTGTCCAAGCTCAGCACCTGCCTGATTAGAGAAAAGTGATCCCCCTGCCCCCTCCCAGTACTGTCATAGCATTGTCCTACATGTTCATCATAGAAATGAATTGAGATCTGTGAATTCTCTTTTTTTTTCTTTTATAGATACATTTTAGCCAATGTATACTGTACTTGGCATCATAAAACCTGCTTCTAAGTTATATTATTGTCAATTCACTCTGCCATATCTACAAGCCATCTGTAATGGGGCGTGTGGGAACGTACTTTTACTCTTGAACACTTCTGTTTGCCTAGCGCATAACACCAAGGAACTGATGAGGCCTCTTCAGTGCTGCCATCCAAAACTAAAACTCACCAACCTGTTTTAAAAATCTGGCAGTTTCTGTCTTTTTCTTGTCTAACCATTTCCGCGATTTGCAAATGCAAGATGCAGGCTGTCCCTGTCATCCATTTCAAAACCTGATCGGTTTTTGGCTGGAAGTCCTCTCTACAACTCCACTTTCAAATTCAGAAATAAGAGATTTTCCACTCATGTTTTAGGACTTTTCTACTTTGTGAAGTGAATTTCATTATGAGTTATGTCATGGCAGGTGTTCATCTCCCCTCACCTTCTTAATGCAGGAAGCATATGGGGCATTACCCACAATAATAACCCCACTGAATGTCTCTACCAGCAATGATGACTGGAAAACCAACTGGCCAGTCTGGAGTTCCCTTTCGTAAGGGAAATTCCCTGGGAGTTATGGGTCTTATATAATAATAGCCTTATTCTAGAATATTTTCCTATATGAACTTCATGTTCAGGTTGTGGACTTGGGGAAAGGTTTTTTTAAAGAAAGAAGCTAACATTTCTGAATAGCAATTCAAGAACACATCAATTCAGATTTAATTTCAAATTGTCATGTTTTGAGGATTATAGATTCAGGCTCTTGATCTTATCAGACTGTATTTTTCACACGTTTCATTCTTTTCTATGTGTTTGAGTTCATTTATTTAGCAGATCCATCTTTGGAGGAGGAAATCCCAGCATTATTAAATTCAAAGACTCAAAGAAAGAAAGGTAGAAAAAATATGTGTTACTTGGAAAAATCTGTTGATTAATACTGAAGGGCTCTCAAACCAGTTTAAAACTAAGATTAATCTGAATCCATGTAATATATGGAAAATAATTCTAAAATTACAACTTGAGAAACTATATTTTAATCTTGAAAAGTTTTATTTCTTCTGCTACACCAAAGTGAATCTGTATTTGCACTCTGAATTATACATGACTCATCCTCCAAATAATTTTTTTAGAGTATTCATTAGCTGTACAGTAATACTTTTCAAACATTATGTCCTAGCATTTTTTTGTAATACAAGAGTCACAATATAAAAATTCAATACGAACCATATTATATTCATAAATTTTAGGGGTTTTACAGTGCTTCTTTATTTCTTGGAATACTTCCAAAGAATTTTTTGCCCCTCATTTCCCTTTGTAATTTAACACGAGTCATTCTTTCTTTTCTTATTCTATGGTTTTAGCCAAACTGTGCTGCCCAGTTCAGAGTGTGTGGTATTGTTTATACTCTGCCCTCAGTCTGGGATAAAGCAATCCATTTCTCTGGTAGTGGAAAATACAGAATTTCCACTGCTCAGTGGAAGTGCTGTTCTAAAGCAAGTTTCTTGCTGGGTCAGACAATGCCTCTACGCTCCACAGCACAGGTTGAAGGTTGACCCAAATGCATAGATTTCACAATGTTTCCATAAAATTTTATGGCAAATTCAGTCTAAATATTCTCCTTCTCTCTTTCTAGCCAAGAAATATTTGCCAAACAATCCCTGAGATAACATGTGGAAACCAGATCATGAAAACTATTATTTGCTTTCTCTTAAGTATAAAAAAAGATAGAAGTACAAAAAGCACAGAAAATATGGATGCATAAAAAGTAAATGATTAAATTGAAATTAAGTATTGATAGCTACTCAAAGATGTTTTTTAACACAGCTGAAGGTCTTAATAGTCAGATACTGTGAATTGGGGTAAATATGAGTTGCTATTAGTACCATGCTCATGTAAGAGGAAATGCTGCACCACCAGAAAACCCTCTGCAATGAGATTGAAGTTATAGCCAATAAACTTGTGTAGATGCTTATTTATATACGGCTGTCTAAAAATTTGCTGATGCTAAATCCTTGTTTTCGATTGTGTATATTTCCTCCCATTATATGTGCTCAGGTATTGTAAGAAAGATTTAAGTGCTGTCCTGGAGGAAGGTTGAAAATACTTTTATTTTCTTAAATCTTTGGAAAATTTTCTTAAGCCTCTGTGACACATACTAATTGTTTGGAGACAGAACACTTTAAAAATAAGAACTTAAAGGACCCTTGTATCTGGGGAGGAAGGAGGGAAAAGTGGCAAGATATGACCTCTAACTATGCTTCTATATAATCCATGCTCTGCTTAAGGATGCAAATAAGTAGGGTTCTGCTCTGGAGCAGAGCTTGCTTCTTTTGTCTTTTCCCACAATGAAGAGTTCCCAACAACAGTACTACAAGACAGAAGAAGAATCACAGTGCTATATTTCAGTGTAGTGAATAGTTGTAGCCACAAAGACTGAATGGTATCCTGATGCTAAAATTTAAGCTTTTTTAGATTTCAAATTTCACTTCTACTAATGGTTTAACTGCTGTTTCATTGTAATAGTTCCATAATGCCTGTCAAGTATCTCCAGGGAAAATACAATAGAAATTTATTTAATCTTCTTTAAACACCGAACAGTTACAGATGCAATATAGTAACATTAAAAGGAACAGTAGAATTCAGAAAGCAGCATCATTAGTACATGGTGTTTATAAGGATTCCTGTTAACAGACTCTGCCTTCACACATCTCTCTGCTCTCTGCTCTCACAATGACTCTGTATGAACGGTCATTGCATTGCATTTTAAATGGAGGGATTCCCCTGAACTTTTCTGGATCTAATTAATGCAATATGAGGCAGAATATAAGTTCACCACATGATTTCCACCGTTTCTAACATTTGGTTGTCTTATTTCAGGCATGCAGAATAGACAAATAAGGTTATCATCAGGATCAAACAGTTTGTGACAATAAGGAGAAAAACATAAATTGTACACAGAAGCTATAAACTAAGATGGTTTGCTAGTTAAGCACCATAACATTAAAACTAGTGTTAGGACTAAAAAATGGTGGGATATGTGCTTGATGGCAAGTGATCACAACACCAAGCATGTCAGAGTTCGAGAAGCATCTTGGATGATGCTCTTAGTTGTATGGTTTAGTTTTAGGTAGTCCTGCAAGGAGCAGGGTGTTGGACTTGATGATCCTTGCAGGTCCCTTCCAACTTGAGATATTCTGTGACAATACCAACTCACTTTTGACCCAAACTGCTGCAGAAGTGTTTGGTAAGGTCCAAATTGTATTGTAAGCAGCTGTCAAATTATCACACTGTCAGTCACCTGACATGGTTGGTGCAAGCACTGTTTCTAAGCCAATTATTAATACTGGTGAAATAAATATGCAATGTCAGAAGATGCTCCTGCAAGTCACAGAATCACAAAATGGATAAGTTTGTAAGGGACCACAGTGGGTCCAACCTCACTGCTCAAGAAGGGTCATTCCTAGAACATATTGCATAGAATTACAGATGGTTCTTGAGTATCTCCAGTGCGGGAGACTCCACAAGCTCTCTGGTCAATCTGTTCCAGTGCGTGGTGACTCGTGGTCACTGACATATTCAGATGGACTTTTCTGTGCATCAGTTTCTGCCTGTTCCCTCTTGTCCTATTGCTTGGCACCATCAAGAAGAGCCTGTCTCCATCCTCTTGATACCCTCCCTTTAAATACCCATAGATACTGATGAGGTCCCCTCTCAGTTGTCTCTTCTCGAGGCTGAACAGGCCCAGCCCCCTCAGTCTTTTCTCCTAAGAGAGATGCTTCAGTCCCTAAATCATCTTTGTAGCCCTCCACTGAATGCTCCAGGAGCTCCATGTCTCTCTTGTACTGAGGATCCCAGAACTGGACACAGCACTCCAGATGTGGCCTCACCAGGGCTAAGCAGAGGGGCAGGATCAGCTCCCTCCACCTGCTGGCAATGGTCTTCCTAATAGAGCCCTATGGTCTTGGCCACAAGAGCACACTCTGGCTCATGGATAGCTTGTTGTCCATCAGGATCCTCAGCTTATTTCCTGAAATGTGTGATGGTTTATGTCTCCTAGCATTCTCATCTGTTTATATGGGCTTTACTAGTCTATATCTTGAGGGTTAGAAATATCTAGCCTCCCTCAAATCCAGTCTCAATGAACTCTTGTAGCAATGAGTTCCACCAGCTAACCATGACTGGTGTGAAGAAACATTTCCATATGTCACTTACCAGTTGCTGCCAGGAAATCACTCTGTTTTTCCTGCTTTCTTTCAGCCAGTAGATCTTTCTACTGAACAAGGTGATCCACCCAGACCTAGCAGCTGCAACTCACTGTGATTCACATGCAGAGGAATGTGGTGTTGCATGGGATTTTGTACCGAGGCAGAAGCAGATCCATGGGTTTGGAGGGCTGACCTACAACATGTATCATGGCTTTCTTTGCAGTCAAATTCTGTAGTGCCTGTAGAGCTAGTTTGCAGTTTGAAAGTGGATGAGTTAAGTGCCACTGAAGTATTTTTTCAAGTCCCACAGGTATTTTTAGAGTAATTGTATGTATTCCTTCCATGGACTTCGCCTAAAGACTAATGGCTGTAAACATTCCTGCATAATAAGAGTCATTGTTAGCAGATCATCGGCAATTGTCTTGGAAAGAAAAAAAATGTAAAAGCTGCATGGCTTGAAGGAAACACAGTCTTTATTATTTTCTTTTTTTTTTTTTAGTCTTTTTGAGTGCACTGGATGTGATGATGCTTTGGATTCTTTCTCTGTTTAATAACACTGTGTGTTTAATATGCCTTCCCCAGTGACATTATGAAACAACTATGTTTTTGTGACACTAGGAAGTTATGAAGTTTGCAAATCAAAAATTGGATACTTATAATGACACTGTTTTGTTTAGTTTTTTTTTTTTTTAAGTTCAAATTATCCTCTAAGGAGTTTACTCACATTCTACATATTTGTTGAAAGTTATTGTGAAATCTGGCTTAGTATGGCCTGTTTCAGTTGCTTTCTCCGTCTTCTCTGGCCCACTAACATTATTAGTCTTTATTAAGTGACTAAAGTGTTATGTTAACTTTTATGAGTTTCTACCACAAGATATATAACGTAGGTAGAATCATAGAGAATAGATTCATCCTGGAAAATACAATAAAGTTGGCAAATGTTCATCCTGTACTTGAGAGGTTAATTATGCATACATTTATTCCACATGCTTTTGTGTATAAAGTGTTCATTATGTGATCTCTTGAAAGTTAAAGAGTAGCTAAGTTTTTCCAAAATATTTTTTGAGGTTTTGCCCTGTTGTCATTATGGAACATTTGAAGGAGACAAGTGTGGAGTCTCTTTTTTCTTTTCCCATAGAAATAAATCTCTGTGGAATAGACAATGATACAAAACAATTGTTTTGTCTTACTCAAGGAATATTAAAAAATAGTGTTAACTGAGTAAAAAGTGTAAAATTGAACAAATATATTAAAAAGACATGCACCAGAACATCCTGAAGATGAAAAACAAATGCATGAAAAGAACAGGAAGTTACAGAGAATACAAGACTTATTAATGGGTTTTTAAAAATGAATCACTGGTAGTTATGTAGACAAAATTTTTTGTATATCTACTTATCAGTGGGAGTATGGATAACCTTTTCCCAAACTTTATTACATTTATAGTAGTGTTGGCATGGTATCACAACTGCTGTCAGGAAAGGCAGAAAGCACACATAGCTCTTTCACTCCCAGAGATACCATAGCAGCTACTCCACCTGATATGACCTAGCTTGGCTGGACAGGAACCATCTTTGCATGCCCACAAACTCTGCTATTGATTTCACCATGCTCCTTTCTTAGCAATTTGACACTATGGAGTGCTGGCACTGTTGAAATCTTTCAACATGGAAGCTCTTCATCACCAAGGTAGATAAGGAAGCTACAGTTTCTCTGTGCCATTCACCACTACCTGTCTCCC
>WBMZ01009267.1:0-58166 GCA_013400975.1 Atrichornis clamosus | reverse complement strand
GGCGGCCAGGGGTCCCCGCGGGCGGGCCGTGGCCGCGGGCGGGCGGCCGGGACGGGCCGTTGTCCGGCCGCTGTGGAGCGGCGGCACCGCCGCCATGCCCGGCAGGAACAAGGCGACGTGCGGCTACGGCAGCCCGGAGCTGGCGGTGGGGCAGCAGGCCGCGGAGGGCAGCCGCGACGCCGGGGGCCGCTCGCCTCACGGGGACGAGGAAGAAGAGCGCGGTGGGGGCGGTCCTGGACACAACCTCGGTGACCCTGACATCGTCAAGTCCCCCAGCGACCCCAAGCAGTACCGGTGAGGGCGGGAGGGGACGTGCGGGAGGACGAGCTGCTGCCGGGGCAGCCCCGGCTGGTCGGTGCGGTGTGCCGGGGTCTGCCTGCCCCGTATCCCGGGCACTGCTGGGACCTCGGGGCTGGAAGTCGGGCTGGTCCCGGTGACCGGTGGAATTGGGGGCCTCTCTGTGATAAATGGAGGCTGAGGATTCCGCGGGTGTGTTCGTCCTGAAGGTGGGCTGCCCGGTGCGTGTGCTGGCACAGCCTTGTGCACAGGCTGGTCCGTGCTGGGTGTTCTCAAGGCACAGCAATACCCAATCAATTGTTGGTTTGCAGCCCTCGGCCGGGCAACTCCTCTCTGAAAGCTTTAAGTGCGAAGTGCGGCTCAAGTATTTCAGAGCATATCCCAACTTAAAAACAGTCAGTTACTCTTTCTTTTTTAGATGAGCTTCCAAGCTTTAACACAAATACATCTGTGAGTTGAGGCAAAATGCTTTCAACTGCCATTTTGCTTGTGTTTTCATTTGAATATTTCTGAGTAATACCCCGGGAAGTGATGAAGATCACCTTCCCTGAGCACAGCCCACAGTGTCTGTGGCACAGACACAAAGAGAGACTTGGATGAGAACTCCAGCAGAGGTTGAGCTTGTTGGATGCTGTAAGGCAGTTTAGTCTTGAAGGGACACTCTGATAACTTCTTCCTGTAAGGCAGAAGATTATCCAGCCCTTGTTAGAGCTGCTTTTTTTTTTTTTAATCTTTACTTTTCATGATGTCTAGTCTGTGCAGCCAGTGGAGAATCTGCTGCCTGAGTCTGGAACTGAATTTTGGATTTGCAGTGACATTGGTTGACAGTGAAATTCCCTGCTGGCTGCCTGAAGAGATCTGCACCCATTGGCTCAGGGAGAAACTTGCTCCCTCCCTTCTTGCCCTACTTCCTCGTTGCTTCCTCTGGGTCTCTGCCTGTCTCTCCTGATGGCATTCTTACTCATGGTACTTTGTGACAGGCTTGTCCTCCTGCAAAGCTCACAGCTACAGATACTGTCAGCTTAGGGAACTTCTGCCATTTGCTCCCTGAAGCAGCACACTGGTGGATGAAGCTTGGGAAATCCATTGAAGGCTATCACTACCTATTTTGAGGCTCAGGAACATCCTCTGCACTTGAGAATTGGAGAGAGTGTTTGCTTATAGAATAAACTAATACCAAAATCTTCCAGAAATCCTACTGTCCATTCTTAACTGAATTTTTCAGTTGGAAGCAGAGAGTTCCGTCTTTTCAGATTGATTTCCATGTGTGTGAAGTGAGCTTTGCGTAGCACGGACGTTGTTCTTAGGAAGGAGAAGTTCAGTGTGGCTGAAAGCAAAGCCACACTGATCCTGTGGCCAGGTGTGGTGTCCCAAAGCCCCTGAGTGAGTGTCGTGGCAGGTGGTGTGATGATGCTGACACACCTTCCCCTCTTCACACATCAGAGATGACCTGTGCTGCAGTCCTGTCACAGTGGGCTTAGTGTGTCTGTCTGGTGGCATCAGTCTTAGTGGAAAGTGTTTTATTTTGCCTTCTCAAACAGTGATCACAAAACCAAAAGAGCTGTGACGGAGAATGCAGGATGTATTTTCAGAAGTGGGTTTGTTTGAACAAAATATTTGTCACGATAAAAGTTGGGTTTGCTCATTAGAGTTGGAATTGTGTAGTTATATTTACCGGAAAATGCATGTTTTATTTAAATTCATTGATATATGGGATTTCATGGGCTTGTATTGCTTGTAATTTGGGAAATTAAAGCGTTTCTCTCAGTGTTTACCATGCACTAGTATGTATTTCAATATTTACTTAACTTCTAAACAACTGTCATTAATATTAGAAAAGACTTTGTGTGAGAGCAATCCTATTTAAACTTATCCAGGAGGTTTAAACAGTATTTTAAAGAATTTGAATTTTATTTTATATGTAAACCTTGTTTGCATCAATACTATATAGTCCTTCAAAAAAACAATTGGACTGTGCTCACTTCTGTTTCTACCTTATGTGATTGCATTTTTTTTACTGTATTTTGCATACTAGTGGATACAAGTTACATTTGTCCTTTTCCATTGGACTGAAACATGGAAAAAGTAAAGAACACCTATGTCAGTGGTGCCTCTGCTCTGTATAACCTAAGCTATTGTAGATCATCCTGGACTGAAATCCAATAGCCTCCAACAGTGCCGTGGTTCAGTTGTGTCCTTGCTGCTGGGTGCTTTCTGTCCTTTGTGCAACACCCACAAGCCTCCAGATGAGTAATGTAAAATTAGTATAATCTGCTCTATTAGCTTAATGGGGCTGTGTGGAAAGGATCAACAAGAGCTACTGGATACACCTGGCTGAACAGCTTTATAGCACATTGTTCCTCTGGAAGAATAGCTCCATTCTGTTCTTTGCTTTCCATGGCTGCCTGCTGCTCCCTGGGAGGCTGGTGTTCTCCATGGGCCGTGGAAACCCGCAGAGCAGAGTTGTATGAGGAGGAGGAGATGCTGGTTGTGCTGGAAGGTGCTGCAGCAGCGTTGGCTTCTCACTGTCTGAGGCTTTGGCTCTGAGCTGCCCAGAGGCGGAAGCACCCAAGTGTGCAGTGTGTGATTTAGCACTTGTACATTTAGAGGTGCTGCAGCTGCGTAGTGGGACACGTGTACCCGATGGAAATGGTGCTTTCAGAAAGTAGGGTTAACTTTATTCCCAGACATTAGCATCGATCCAGCACTATCTGTGCCTCCTGCCGTTCCTCAGAGCAAGTTACCCACTCTGTGCTGTGGTTTGAATGAGTCAAAATGCACCTGTGCTTTCGATTGGAGCAGATTTGTCCTGCTCAGCAGTCCTGCAGCAAAGAACTGGGTATGCTCATTGCTGTGAAACCCTAGCCCAGAGTGAGCACTCTCACTTCCCATTGGGTGACTGGTCATGACTCATAAACTTAACACAACTATCAAACATTTGTTCATTAGCTTTTTTCATAGACTTGGTAGTCCAAGAGCTGTGTCCACATTGCAAACTTGGGGGCTGGACTAGATGGCCTCTAAAGGCCCCTTTCAACACAAATTCTTCTGTGATTCTGTGCTCTGTAACTCAGATTTTTCTGGGAGCGTGGGATGTGACCATGGGTTTGTTTTATTCTGGCTTGCTGTTTTGTTTTGTTTTTTTGCTGGATCAGATACCACAGGTCTATATCACATTAGTTCACAGGATGGATGCAGTATTTTCTGGAACCAGCATTCCTTCTTTTCTCATCTGGTGTACTAGCCAGTGCAAGCACAAACTGTGACTCTCTATTCCAGATTTGATGGTAGATGAGTACTGATGCTGCTCTTGTGCAGAGGATTGGTGCTTACAGTCCTCGGTGTGAAAAGCTGTAGAAGGGTGCTGCACAGAGGGCTTGTGGGGTTTTATTTACATATTTGCATACACGTAGAAAAACCTCTGTGTGTGTATAAACACAGAGAACTGTTTATTGCTTCTTGATACTAACCCAGCCAGCTCCCTGTGACTTATTCTATGGAGCCTGCAGAGGAGCTCTCTCCTTTCTAACACTTGCCTGCTATGTCTGCAGGCCCCATTTAATAGAAAGCATTGATCAAATCAAATCAAATGCTCTGGGGCCTACTTAAAAGCAAAGACTTAGATCTTCATTCTGTCACATTATATCTGTTTCCAAGAGCCTGACAAGCCTAACAGACTATTGAAGTTTGGGTTTGCCTGTTCTGAGTACGTGAAGTGAGTGCTAATAGCTTAAATGTTTCACAAAGAGAGAAATAAAAGGCAAAATCAGTGTACTTGACCTTATGGGGAGAAGGGCTTCTGCTGCTGCCCTTAACTGCTTCTTATTCTTAGAGCTGTTGAATAGTACAAGAGTGTTTTACTTTCCTACTATAAAACTGTTCAGTCTTGGCTACCATTAGATTTTTCATTAGGAAATCACTCTCAGAGTATTATAGGAAATAATAAAATTTTTACGATTCTGAAAAATCAGATTTAGGAAATGAACATATTAATTGCAAATAACTATTCTTTCAGGTATATCAAACTGCAAAATGGCTTATGTGCACTTTTGATTTCGGATTTGAATTACTTGGATGGTGCCCCAACATCTTCAGAGGAGGAGGAGTATAATGATGATGATGAATCTGAAGAGGGAAGTGATGAATATGACGACTCTGGAGCTGAGATCGAAGATGGTAGAGAAGATGATGAGGATGGTGATGAGGGGTCTGAGAGTGAGGACAGTGATGAAGATAATGAGGATTTCAGTGATTCTGATGACAGTGAATTAGAAGAGCTGGCTGAAAAGGAAGAGACAAGAAAGAGAGGTTGTTCAGAAAAGCAGGTATGTACTTAAAGCTGTGGGGTGAATATATAGTGAGCTTTCTTGAGGTCTGAAACCTTATGATTAGGCATTCAGACTAGACCTTTTTTATTGTGCCTGTCCCAATTGATTCATCTTGTACTTCTGTAATTTTCCTTAAGTGTTTCTTGAAGCAGCTTTTACTGAGAGTGTTGTATTTTCTCTAGTCTGCAGCAGCCCTCTGTGTTGCTGTTGGCAGCTTCTCTGATCCTGAAGATCTTCCTGGATTAGCACACTTCCTGGAACATAGTATGTATCTGCTCCTATTTCATCTTCTCCAGATTCAGTAGTGCTATGTAGCCCTGAATTTCTGAAGTATTTAGTATCATTTCCTATTTTGACTATTTGAGAATTTGTTTTCATGAGTTTGTAGTTTTATAAAAATACTGACTTAGTAAGGAACTCTTAAGATGGGAGAAGGTGTCTCATACCCTTTGGCAAGCTATGCATTAGCTTATATCAACATTATTTGTTATCCTTTCTACTGAGGGGAAGCATGTTACCTGTGACTTTATAAACCAGGCTGGAGCTACAGACCTTTGTCTCCCTAGCAAAGGGTGATGAATTAGTAATAGGGACACAGAAACCACGAGAAGTTTCTGACCAGATGTGTCTCAAAATACTGCTGCTGCCTGATGGAGGCCAGGCACGCCTAGGAAGGCACTGTCAGAGGCACATTGCAGCAGTTACTGGGCAGACCACACAGGCTCTTGGTATTTAGTAGTTTCCTCTGCCTGTGAGCTGTGGATCAGTTGTAGGTAACACTGTCCTGAGGAGGGATTGCTACAGCTGAAGTTAGGAATAATAAAGTAATGTCATCTTGGCAATGTTGCTGATTCTTTGTTGCAGTGGTTTTTATGGGCAGTTTGAAGTACCCAGATGAGAACGGGTTTGATGCATTCCTGAAGAAACACGGGGGCGGTGACAATGCCTCGACCGACTGTGAGAGGACAGTGTTCCAGTTTGATGTGCAGAGGAAGTACTTCAAAGAAGCCCTGGATAGGTAACTTTGTATAAATGCTGGTTAGGTGTTAGTTACTGTTTGTATGTACCACAGCAGCTTGGGTGTAGCTGTTCAGTTCTTCATTTTGGGGTGATCAAGGCTGTTGCTGAACTTCCATAGGTACCTGCACTACAAAAGTGATACTGGATATAAGGGAATGCTGTTTCCCTTTGGGTGTGTTGCTGTTGTTTTGAGATAGTGTTGGTGAAGGCACTGTGTGATTATGTAGGACCCATGTTTTAGTCTTAATGCATGCAGCTCTTTGATTTCTTTTGGCACCCTTAAACTAGTAGCACTGGTGACAGCAGAAATGTTATGCGATGTGACAATCAGACAGGAAGTGCTCCCAGAATGCCAATGACTCATCCTTTGAAATATCTGTCCTGATAGAGTTACTGGTTTTTTCTAATTTTTTGTTAGTTTGTTTCAGGCAACCTTCAAAGTTATGGTACAATGTGTTCCTTAAAAGGAAACATTTAAACCAATCCCGGTTATTCACTGCTGAATGTATCTTTTGCCAGAAAGTGCTTAACTTGCTCTTTTGTGCTGTGGGATCTGTTGGGACAACAGAGCTCCACTGGTTGGCATGGTTTCCTTTAGTGAGAGGAATTTCTCATTCAAGGGGGCATAGCTGAATATTCTTGATGTTGTAAAATATCTCAGGAGGAGAGTAGACTCCACTGCAAATTTACTTTGACACCAAGTGCAAGTGTTTGCACATCTTTCCAAGCATTGTCTAAATTTTACTTTACTAGGCCAAATTCAGCTTCCATTTGCAGATTAGTCCAGCTTTCTTAGGTGTTTGGAAGTGTGGAAAAAAAAATTTGCAATCTGTTACAACAGCTTGCTTAGTGGAGAGGAATACAGAAATTAGGAGTTCTGTAGAACAGCTTCTCATGCAAAGGAGATAAATGAGTGCTGAGGATGAATTCTACTCGTTCAAGCACTTGTGGATATAAAGAAATTGAGAGACATCACCTTTCATTTGTCTTTAGTGTAATGGGTCTTCTTGCCATAGAACTCCGTCAGCAATTTATTAATCTTAACCTTTTATTACTCTTAACCTTTTGCTTCAGCCAGTTCATTGCATCATTAAAAAAACTCAGCAAATAATACAGAAATATGAGGTTTTCTAGTAGCCTTCTGCAGAGTCTCCATGTACTGCAGATCTGTCCCTTTCCATTGCTCTGCTCTCCGTGGATACAGAAGAGAAGTATTTGGATGACAACACTGACTTTTAGTACATAATAAAATTGTAATGGATATAAAAACTTGTATTTCAGTACAACTTGTTTCCTGGGCTTAGGAAGAAACTTTGCCTGTGGTTGTGTTGCTCCTGATAAACAACTGAGGATTCCCTCAGAAGCATCTGATACTGGTCCCTATTTAGACCTGGGAGCTAGACTAGGTGGATCACTTGTCTGATCTAGTCTGATCGTTTTTAGGAGATAAAGGCAGAAAATTCTGCATCCATCAGTGTTATATTGTACTGTATCCAACCAATTCAGTCCCACCCTATGGAGCTGGGAAGCTCTGACCTTTGGTTTTTGGTGGTATCACAAAACTGGCTTTTATCTTTCTTTAAGACATGATAGTCAAAAATTACGTAGTTTTGTAGTAAGACAAGCAACTTTATAAACCAAAATAGTGGATGTTGGATTTAGTTGCTAGTTTTTTGCCCTAGCTTAACAGACACTGAAGACAAGTGTTTGAATTTTTCTGTTCCATAGGTGGGCACAATTCTTTATTCACCCATTAATGATCAGGGATGCAATAGATCGAGAAGTCGAGGCTGTAGACAGTGGTAAGTAAGAGAATCTTTCCTATGTGTTTAGCCTGTCTTCTTAAAACAAAACCTACTTTGTAACACTATTTATTGGTTTCCATGTTGGACTACTGTTCAGAGCACTGCAGTCAAATTCACATAATTCATCAGAGAGATTAAACTCTTCAACTGAAGTTTTGTGGACATCAGTGGCTGTTAGAGGAGAAAAGACAAAAGACTGTGAGAGTTTACTTTCACATTTCTTGAATTAGAAATTAATAATCTGAAGTGGTTTGGCAGTAACTGGCAGGGCAGTTTGATGAGCATGTGGATGCTCTGCAGTGAACAAAATGCCCTTAGCTTCAGCATAGTCCCTGTGCTCTCTCCAGTCCTGTGCAGAGCTAATACAATAAGTTGAGCTGATTTTATTGTCTACTTATTCTAATGCCTGAATAAGTACAAAGTCACTTCCCAGAAGGAAATTAAACCAGGCGTAGAAGTGAGTGGAGTGTTGATTTTCTAATATGTGATGAATACTTCCAGACTGTCTATAAAACATCGCTGTTTTAGGAAAAAACTGTTATTAGCAGATATACCAACTGGTTCAAATATTTAATTCCAAGTCATTTTCCTTATCTGTTTTCTGGCAAGGAAAAATGGGCAATTTGATCTTTGAATTTAGGTGCTAGTGTAAACAAGGACCTGCCTTTGAGTTAAGGTGTGGTTCTTCAGCAGCTTAAGCCAATTTACGCCTTCATGGTGCAGAGCCAGTCCTTGCCTTGTACTGACACTGGTACTGTGCTGCCCAGTAAATGGTGTCAGCTTGCTGAACTGGTTGCAGCATAACCCAGCCAGAAGAATTACTTTACAGCTCTGCTGTGCATGTTTCTTATTACCAGCAAAAACAGGAACAGGAAAATGCGGTTCAGGAGAGTGAATTCTTGATTTTGGCAGAGTCCCATATTTAGATTAGTGTAAACTGGTTGTAAAACTGCATTTTTGGAAACTATCTTGCTCACCTTTCAATTTCTAATTTCATTATTAGTCTAGAGGTTGTTCTGTGTCATATATGGTAGAAAAAGGTTTGTAATTGTTCTCTGGCTCTTTCTGCAGGGCTTGATCCTGTATAATATTGAAGGTCTTTGTCCCCATTGAACTTAGCATATTGAGAGCATTCAGACAGGGCAAGCTGGGGCTTTACATGCTTTTCCTTCTTATCCCTTTCTTTACTTCTCAGCAATGAGCTATGTTTTTCTTCTCTTATATTCATTACTGCTAGCAAGTCCTGCTTCTTATCCTATTTCACTGCTTCATCATATATTAAAAGAAATTCCAGGCTGTATGTGTGTGGTATTTCTCCCTTTCAGTTTGGCTGGGGATTTTTGCTTTGTTTTGTGGGAATGTGACCTCAAATTTTGATGAATGCCACTGCAAATCCTTTAAATTAACAGAGTATCAGCTAGCAAGGCCCTCTGATGCAAACAGAAAGGAGATGTTATTTGGTAGTCTTGCCAGGCCTGGACATCCTATGAAGAAATTTTTTTGGGGTAAGTCCTGAATTCATGTTATTAAGTGGTGATAATACTTAAAGCTTTAACCACTTAAAAATTTGAGGGGTTGGATGCACTGCCATGAACTATCGTATACAGCAAACACTAGCCTTGTTCAGAAGAATTAGAGCAATTATCCATTTTGCAGTAAAATGCTTGGGAATAAAAGCAGCTGTCTCCTTTTTAGGATACTTTTCATTCTGGTACTGCTTTTTGCTGATGTTAAAGCTGGGTTGCCTGAGGTGTATAATCATGTAACTTTCTGTTAACACAAAGGTGGTGCTCTCTGAGTCATCTCTGTCTTGCTTAAGCTTGGGGTTATTGCTATTAAAATTTCCTAGAAAAATAAATTATTTCTGGATTTGTGTCTAAGGAGGCTTTTCAAAGTAAATAATTCACTGTTGAACTTGAAGAAGTTAGACCTTCACAGCCACGTGAGGGGAGCAGAAGGAAAATTTGTCCTTCTCTTGTACAATACAGTCCTTGCTCCCTCACCCTCATGATGTTGGTGAGTATGTAAATAGCAGAGCGATGGGTATTAGATATACCCAGCTTTGAAATGTAGATCTTTTTTATGAATTTCTGTGGTGACATACACTGAACATTGTATTTTCCCCTCTTTTTCCCTCTGCTGTTCTGCAAGTTCACTGGTGAGGGAATAGCTGGCAACTCACAGCTAGCTGTGCACCATATGGGAGGTCTGACAATGCAGAAGGACTCTGTCCTTCCTTGTCATAAAAGTATCAATTGTCCTTGAGTGAGAACCAGAAATTGGAAGATACTAAATTTCGGTTAACATTCCTTTAACTCCAAATTTCTATTGGGTATTTTTAATGTGCTTTACCATGATTGGACTTAGGGAGGAAAATAAATTCTCAGTATGTCTGGTCTTGATGTAACCACTGTGTGGATAAGTACCTAACCCTACCTCCCCTTGAATGTTTGCAGGTAACGCAGATACGCTCAAACACGAGCCCAAAATGAATAACATCGACACCTACACCCGACTGAGGGAATTCTGGCAGCGCCATTACTCTGCTCACTACATGACTTTGGTTGTCCAGTCCAAAGGTGACATCAGTTGCTCCTTAAAAACAGCCTCATTGCTGCTGTTGCTGTAGTGCTTTTGGAACCAGCCCAGCTGTAGCCCAAGCCAGTCTAGTGGCTTGTCCAGTCCTGCAGAGGGTATTTATATGGAGATTTTAGCCTGATTTCCAAATGAAACGAGACCTGAGCAGTTGTGCTGTGTTACTGTCATCCTGCCACTTCTTGAGGAACGCTTAACTGAAGCTGTTGAATAGGTTCAATATTAGTACAGAAGGCAAAACAACATTTCAAAAATAATCTTGTAGCAATGAAGAGTCAGATCACTTAAATGAATTAATGCTGCTGATTTCTCTGCCATCAGCAGTGAACCTCCACATCAAGTGATGGGGGGACTGAGACTGAGTCTCCCAGTTGTCCTGCCTGTCTAGGAGGAATAGAGATTCTGTTTTTCCCCCCGATAGCCTGAATAATTCTATGCAAATGGATTTGAGTTTCATTTCAGTGAAGAACTTCAGACCTATGGGTTTCTTCTGCTGAGAATAGAAGAAACACGTTTCTAATAACTTATCCAAGTTAGGTTTGTGTTTAGAGAGGACTGGATTGGAATTCCCATCTGTAAAATGGACGTGGTAATAATAGAGGCAGTGTTTCTTTTCTTCTCCTTTGCTTTTAATTTTGGTCTAGACAGTAAATTACTTAGGGTGCTGAATGCCTCTTGATTAATCATTAACCCAGTGATGGATTATAATTTTTCTTATGGTAATTGGGAAGAAAATGGTGGTAACTGATAACCAGCCAGGTCAACTTTGTATTTCTGTCTCTGTTAAAACAAAACAAGCGGTGAATCCTCCCCCTACCCCATCCAGCCTTTTTTATTGCTGTTGTTTACCACATGCAGCATCACTTTGGGAATTCAGAATGCTTCTTAAACAAGCAATTTCTGAGTTTTTATTTTAAAAACCCTTGAACTTCTGGTTCTTGACTCATGTCCCTTAGAAAAGAGGATAGGAAGGAGGAATCCGTAGCACTGCAGTAGTGCATTTGAGTGGGAAAACTGCTGGGTATCATCTGGAGAGCCATTGAAGGAGTTGCAAGTACTGGTGATTTTGTAGATCCCTAAAACAGTAATTCCTTCTCACAGTCACTCCAGACACTATTGAACTTTAAATCCTGGTTGTATCAGCCCAGGATTTGAACACCATATACAAACCCAGAGCTATGACCATGAATATTAAGAATTAGCTCAAACCAACAGCTTTGAAGTTTATAATTTAGAACTTTGCAATTTTCAAATACACTCACTTGCAGCCTCTTTAAAATAACTGGACTGGTGAGATAAGATGAATGGTCTTAGATCTTCAGGAAATTGGATTTCTGTCTTTCTTCTCTCCCTTTTAGAAACACTGGATACATTGGAAAAGTGGGTGACAGAAATCTTCTCTGAGATCCCAAATAAGTGAGTTTCTTTTGATGCATAAAGACATGGCAGATGATAAAATTATCTGTTCTTAAAATGACATTAGAAAAAAACTCATACTGGAGAAACAAAGGAAATTACCATTTGTTAATTAACATTCTTATCTGTAAAAAAAAAAAAAAGGCAACTTTGTAAATTAAAGGCCAGCCTTAATTGTTCCAAGAAGAATTGTTTGTGCTTAACAATTATTTAAGCTGTGAGCTGTGTGGTGCTAGCTTGATGCAGTGTTTGCTTAATATGTGCTGATACCTTGATTTTATAAGTCATTCAAACATAGATTATCATTTCACATTGCTTATCTTTGCTTTGTGTCAAAAATAATTAGAAGCAAAATTAATTAACACCATATCTGGAACTTGAGTGGCAATGGGTTAGACATTAATCATTTTTTTTCATGGTTGTCTCCAATATGCTGTCTAAAAAGGGCATTCTGCAAAAGCTTTACTAACTTGAAAAACATTTTATTTCCTCTCCTATTTTCTGCTTTTGCAAGATACTTGTTTCTGTGGTGCCTGGAAATGCTCTTGTGAAAGCCTAATGACATTCAGAGAGACATTTGTCTCTCCTGACCACTCACCTCCTCAGTCCTCCTGCACCCAGGATAATCCATCAGGATTCTGAGTCCAGGGTGAACTCAGGAAGTTGTTTACTGTACTTGGCTTTACAGAAGCAAGTTCTTTGCTGTTACTGCCTTGTACAGAAGGAAAGGGAAATGTTGGTGTGGTATCCACTTCTTAGTTAACTGCTCAGTTGTGTGGGCAGTGCAAGTGAGTGCCAGGCTGACTCCCAGGTTGCCTCCCACTGGGGCTGGGTGTATCCTGGGCTGCACCCTTGGAAAAGGGCCATTTCCAGGTTCTCTGGTGTCCTGTCAGAGCTGTGGTGCTCTGTCTTTGAATATCTCAGTGTAGCCTTGGATCCCTGCCAGTAACGTCACCCTTCAATTTTCCTTTTAAGTGGTTTACCCAAACCCAGCTTTGGCCATCTGACTCAGCCTTTTGACACACCAGAATTTCACAAGCTTTACAGAGGTAAGTGGAATACATTTAAATGTTTTGAAAATCTGACTTCAGATTTTCTCTGGATGATCCAGATACTCTGTAGAGTAATTCTGTGTGGTTTTGAATAACTTCTAACTACTCTTTCTGCATTATGTAAAATTTCTTATCTCTGTCTAATCATGTATATTTATATTTAATCAATTTATTTGTGTTCAGTTGTTCCAATCAGGAAAGTTCATTCATTGACCATCACTTGGGCACTTCCCCCACAAGAACAGTATTACAGGTACACTGGTGCTGTATTTTACTTCTACCATGTTTATGCTATGAGTAATTTATTGACTTTCACAGCAAACCAAAGAATCTCATTTACTTGTGCAACAGATTTTGTTCAGCTAGGGGAGCATTTAAAAAATGAGTTAAACTGATGCAGATATGATTCCCTTTCCTCACTGTCTTAGATGAGTCATTATGTTCTGAACTCCCAAACTTTTAGCTTATTGTCCTAATGCTGCCTGAAAATGCAAACCTTGCCATGAAGAAAGGCACAGTGTATATTTTAGTCATTAGCCTAGTGATTTGAATTCTTGCTGTGAAATATGTTACCTCCTGGCATCTAATCTCCTTCAAACTTTCTTTTAGGGTGAAGCCTCTTCATTACATTTCCTGGCTGGTGGGACATGAAGGCAAAGGCAGTGTTCTTTCTTTCCTTAGAAAAAAGTATGTGTTTTTTAAGCATGATCATTAAATGCTTTGATCTTATTCAAATACAAATAAACTCTATTTTGTGTATATATATTTTCTGTAGATATAAGAGCAGACCAAGTCTGGATTTTTGTATCAATGTTTTGTAGTGGTAGTCTGTAAGTTGATGATAGACCCAAGTAAGAAATGAGTTTTTGTCTGTGATCCATGGATCAGCAGTATCTGATCTTTATCTCCAAAAGGTGGCTTAGCTTTTTTACTGTTTTTCGTAAATTCTGTATCTTGAGGTCACATCCTTAACTTGGAAAAGCTTTGTTTAAACTGTAAATGGATTGAAAGCCTCCTAAGTAAAGCTATGATATGCTACTTGTAACTAAGCTCAAACAAAGCTGAAATGATTAATTAATAAGTACCTTTAACTGTTCCATAGATTTTGGGCCCTTGCATTATATGGAGGAAATGGAGAGACAGGATTTGAACAGAACTCCACTTACTCCATATTCAGCATTTCTGTGACTTTGACTGATGAAGGCTACAAGCACTTCTACGAGGTAGGTTTCCTGCAACTTGTTTTTCTTACTGTTTCCCTAATGTCTGGAAAAATTAATCTGTTCCTTCCTGTCTGCAGGTGGCCCATGTTGTATTTCAGTATGTGAAGATGCTGCAGAAAAGGGGCCCAGATCAAAGGCAAGTGTTTGCCACTGCATCACATATTTGTGATGTTGCCCTTCTCCATTATCCTGTTATTTGTAGTGTTTGCACTCTTTGT
Source organism: Atrichornis clamosus (assembly GCA_013400975.1). Lineage (NCBI taxonomy): Eukaryota > Metazoa > Chordata > Aves > Passeriformes > Menuridae > Atrichornis > Atrichornis clamosus. Next base: position 44,212 of record WBMZ01009267.1, on the reverse strand, counting down.
GGAGTTACTAGAGCATAAACAGTGAGTCACTCGTAAAGCTTGTCTGTGTGGAAAACGTGTCAGTTTTTAAATGTTTAAAAAGGAATTCTCTAAATGTTTTTGCTTGTTTCTTGGTTCTTTTAGTTTGACTTACTGTGATCTGATTTCTAATGTTAGTGAGCTGAACTAGTGTAGATGTCAGGTGCAGTTTTGTGTTTATTTTAAATAACTTTGTTCAGCCAGATTGGTGGAAGTCAGGACTGTGGTGTTCTTGTGTTAGCCCTTCATGTTAATTTGGTATCAGATTTTTACTCTTCATAGTTCACTCTCTTCCTTTTTGGAAAACAGCAGAACTTCCTGCCAGTTGAGAATTGCCGTTTTGAATGCAAGGAAAGTGCATTTAATACTGGCTTCTTCTTCTGTATTGCTGAACTCACCACTGATGCCTTTCCTAGAAGACTGCTTTTTTCAGATTCTTGATAAATTATTCTTGCAATAATGGAGAAAATCCACTTTCATTCTCTTCTTCCTCCTTTGCAGAATATGGGAAGAAATACAAAAGATTGAAGCTAATGAATTTCACTACCAGGAACAGGTATTTATCCACTGTATTGCGTTGATATAGGTAAACCATGAAAAGTATTTTTCATTTTGAAACACCTTCAGAGTTCTGTTTGAGAAGAAATAGATTGTGCACTTATTGAGGCTGTATTTTGCTGAAAGAATATGTATTCTAGGCAGAGAAATATTGAGACTTTTTCCCTAGCAGAATTTAATATTTTTTCATTCCCTACCCGCTACCTAGGCGCTTTTACAGTTTTAGTCACTAGGCCCTGGAATGTGAAGTGCTGTGCCCATTAGTAGTGCTCTGCAAATTGTTTGGGGCTTTTCAATAGTTTTTTTATTACTTTCACTCTTTTTAAGCTGTTGTGGCATTGCTGATTTCTGGGAGTAGGGAAGCAGTGTGTTGTGGGAGGTGTGGCTTGCTGGTGACCTGGGGTGCTAGTGACCCTTTTATCTGCTCTTAGAGCTGCACAGCTCAGTGTGGGTTTGTGTCAGGTCCTCCTTGGCTCACTGAAACAGCAAAAGTCTTAAAGAAGAGCACACAGATGAGATAATTTGAGAACCCTCACTTCATTGTCTTTCTTACTCCCACTACATTTAGCCTTGTTCTGTTTCTTAGTAGGTAACTTGGGTTTTTTTTGAATGGCACTGAAATTTCCTTTTGGGAATACAAATCCATATACTACAGACAGGAACAGAGGTCTGTGTGTGCTGTTGTGACAGGGTTGTGAATCATAGGGACAGAAGAATGACTTAGTCATGGCACCCCACTCTTCTGCTTGATGGACAGAGCTGTGCTAAAGGATAATGGTCACAGAGGCAGGGCTTGGGGATAAGTGGTTAGGGGATGCCCTAAGAGGTTTAATGCTTCCTCTGGTGTACAGTGTCTCAAGAAATTCTAAGGCATGTTTTCCTCTACATTTGCAAGACACAAACTCTCCTTTTTTCAGGAGAACTGTGGTTTGTGTCTGACCCAGAATCTTTACAGTTTGATGCTGGCTGATGCAGAAAACCCTGAAGCCATTCAGCAAGAAGCTGAGCAGCCTGTTCCTCTAGGCAGCCTTACCCTGGTAAAAGGCAACATGTATTTCATGTCCAAGCAGGAGAACCTCTGCCTCCTCACCCTGTACATCATGGCAGAGAGCTTGGGAAAGGAGCAGAGTCAGAGGTACTCGTGCAGCAGCAGCAGCAGTTCTTTGCCTTGTGCTTTCCATGTTCCAGGTCACTTTAAATCTTGAATTGCAGGACTCTCCTCATGTTCCCTGAAGGCAAGGAGTGCATTCTGATGGGTCTTTAACTTGATAGGGTCCATGACTGTGAACTGCATAATCACGGTTTCTTCTACAGAGATGATGTGTCTGATATTTCAGGATTCTCAGATGAAAGTGAACATTAGATGTGGTTATGAAATATATTTAATTTAATAACTGAAACTAAATGCTGTAACAAGCACAGCATCCAGCTCATGCTCAACACACCTGACTAGTCAAGCTCTTCTCAGAACAGAAAATTGATATCTTGGTTTTCTAACTATGTGACAAATAGCTTTATTTCTTTGCTTACAGACAGATCCAGTTGACTATGTGGAAAGCCTTTGTGAGAACATGCAGTTGTTTCAGAAGCAGGATTTTCTGACAGGAGACCAGCTCTTGTTCGAATACAAGCCTGAGGTAAATATTCTTTGAACTCTGATTATATGTTTTGATGTAAGGAAAACATGTGCATACTGTATAATATAGGCATGTGTGTATAGACATTTGTAATTAAGCATCATGCAGGCACAGGTTTTGTATTAATTGAAACACTTTTTGTATTCAGAAAGCAAATCTGCTTTGTAAGCTTATGTCTTGTTCTTCCTACATTCCAACTGAGAAGTCTTTGCTGGGTCAGGCAGTAGGAGCTGCACTTGGACTGAAATATTGTCTGGAACTTGTAGGTCATTGCTAATGCCCTGAACCAACTCAGCCCTCAGAGAGCCAACCTGGTTCTGCTGTCTGCTGCCAACGAAGGCCAGTGTCACCTCAAGGAGAAGTGGTTTGGAACACAGTACAGCATGGAAGGTAAAATAGCTGCAGGAGCTCAGAGAATGTCTGATTCATGCATTGGAGAGAGTAAAGGGGTGACTACACAAAATACAGGTGCATGGAAGCAGGGAAATGAATCCTCAGTGCTTTATTGAGCTCACCATTAGTCTCTGTGCTGCTCAATAACTGCTCTTTGTTTGGTGTCAGTTGGTTCCCACTCCCTGGTCTGCAGTTACTTTAGGAGGCAGAGGTCCCAGTGAGCTCCACGTGACTGCCATTCAGGTCCTGCACAGGGAGAAGAGCAACAGTGAAGCACAGGGTGTGATGGTAGCTGGGTTACTAAGGCAGGCAGACTTGATCTACTTTTTCATAGGACTGCTTGAGTCCTGCTCCAAAAGGTTTTGTAGGAAGGGTTTTAGAAAGAGTCATGATGAACAGAGTGATGTTAAGAAACTCCTGTCATACTGCAAATCTTCATGGGGATAGTGAAGAGGTGAGGTGATTGGAAACAGGACGTCCTTACCTTCCTGTTGAACTAATGCATTTCATGTTTTTTAATAGATATTGACAAGTACTGGAGTGATTTATGGGCCAGTGACTTTGCGTTAAATCAGGATTTACATCTTCCAGAGGAAAACAAATACATAGGTAAGGCACCTAGGCATAAGTGAACTCTTCCCCAGTGATTTATTGGAGAATTTGCTGTGGTTTAGAAACAACCTTAATTTCCATCTGAGCTGTTATCAACCTGTTTTTGCAAATGAAAAAAATAGATGTCCTTTGGGTCCAGGAAAGTATTATCACAAATAATTTAGAAAACTGGAGGAGGAAAATGTATTTTTTTAATAATTTTGAAGACTTAGATGAATTTAGCTGGTTGTGTCTGTGAAACCCACTAACTTGTGGTTCTGGTATGTTTTTTTTTTTATTAGCCACCGACTTTGCTTTGAAAGTTGCTGACTGCCCTGAGACAGAATATCCAGTCAAAACGCTCAGCACACATCAAGGCTGTCTCTGGTACAGGAAGGATGATAAATTCAAAATCCCAAAAGGTAAAAAAGCACGAGGGCTTTCTGAATTGCAGGTCCCTGGTTTTACCAGCTGGAATTTATTTGAAGGCAAATAACCTGTGGTAATGCTCACCATTTAAACTGAAGCGCTTGCTGTCAGCTCTCCCACGGTCCTTTTGATATGTTGATTAGCTACAATAAAAGAGAAGCAGGTGAGCTACCTGCAACAAAGGAACCCTGCTGATACCTCAGGTTGAAAAGTGGAATCACTGAAATACACTGACTTCTGAATGTCTGAGTGGGGACAGGATGACAGGATCAGGCAGACAGAATATGCCCCTGAGACAGGGGCTTGAGAAGGAAGGAGCACGATAATTAGAAGAAACAGTCTCTCTTACAGAAGGAGAAAAATGCAGCCGGGATCTGAGACAAGTGTGTAAAATATATTGCTGCTTTCAAGCAGAATGTCAGAATTTTTAGTGTCTCTTAAGCAGATGTTTTGTGCAGTTTTCTTTTTCTATTCATAGTGGTCATGCCATGTGAGTTAGTATTCTGCAAAGCACAGTTTTGTTTTCTAATATTTGGTATTTAAAGGGAAGACTTCTGGAGTAAGAAGGAGAAGACATTTAATGATGATTTAAGACAAAAGTCTTATAGATGAATGACCATTTTATTAAACTCAAATTGTGACCAAAGAGTAACTTGGTGGAAATATATTTGACTTCATAAAGTTGTCACTTTCTATACAATTGCTGATTGAAGTTTCTTTTTCCTCACTAGGTTATGTTCGATTCCATCTGATCTCTCCATTGATACAGCAGTCTGCAGAGAAGTGAGGATTATATTATTTATGCTTATCTTGCAGAGTAACTAAATTACCATACCTAGTGAAAAACCAGGAGGAGACTTTAATTTTAAGCAGGAATATAATAAGGTGTCCTTTCCTCATGTCCTTATACTTTCCTTGTGGTTTTGTCTGCAGTTTGATGAGGGTGGTTCTGCAGGAGGTTCTGTGTGTAGCAAACAGATGTGTAAGGAGTTCCATGGTGTGTTATTCCCCAGGGCAAGTTTGGAAAAATAGTGTAACAGCAGAAGTGCACATAGCAGAAGGAGTGCTCAGAGAAGGAGCTGGTCCCGAAAAGAGCAGTCCACAGTCTTATCCTGAACCTGCATCCTGGGAGCCTGTGGGAGCAGGAAAAGAGGCTGCTGCAGCACGGAGAAACCGACTGGGTCGGGCAGAGCTCGGGGTGCAGCTCTGTGTGTGCTGCACTTGGCTGCTCTGAGGCTGGCATTGCCCCTGCAACCAGTGTCACAGTGCCTTTGTCATAAGCCTGCCAAGACCTGCACAACTCATGTTTTGGGAAAGCCTTTATAAGTCTGTTTTCATGGGGCTTTGTTTGCTTAAACTTTGAATTGGAATCCAGGCAATGACAAAAAACTGAAAGCAGGGATTGCAATTTCTACATTGTGCAGACTGATTTGCTCTAGCTTATTATTTTTTTACCTTGGTAGATAAGTAATCATCTCATTACTCAAGTCTTCAGCATAACTGAGTTCATCTGTCCCCCACTCCTTACACAAAACAATTTTGTTTTCTGTGATTATTCCGTGTTTTGGGCATTGGCTTGTTACAATGTGCATTTATACCTTGAAGAAATTTTAAATCTTGTGGAACTGAATCTTACATTGCAAATAGTTGAATGTCCAGATAGTTTTAAAGTAGTGTTGTATGCTTTCTGGACAAAGAGAAACCTGCATTCTGTATTTCTGGGTTTGTTGAAAATTTCTTTTTGAATCTCATTTTACTCAAGTATCCATTTCTGTTGGAGAACTCACTGCATGTACCATCAAACTCATTGGGCTTGACTTTTATCTTTATTCCATCCTTTTTTATCTCTCTTTTTAACCCTCTGCCCTTTTCTCCCTCCAGCATAGTTTTGTTTGATACATTTGTGAACATCCTTTCCCACAACCTGGGTGAACCAGCTTACGAAGCAGACGTGGCTCAGCTGGAGTACAAGCTGTTGGCTGGAGAGTACGGCTTAATCATCCGAGTGAAAGGATTCAATCACAAACTACCTGTAAGCTCTGCTCATCTTCTCAATGCTTTCATGCCTGCAGCTTTGCAGTGCGTGTGCTTTTTCTCCTAACAGCTGGAGCTTTGAGTGGTTAGATGGGATGTGTTAACTAGAAAAATGTGTGTCTCCTGATCTGATGCAGGGTAATGCAGGAAATGTGCTGCTTTTTCTTGTGCTTACGTGTGTAAAGATGGAATTTCATGCACTTACACAAGCTCAAATTATTGACCTTAGGGTAACTTAAGAGAAATCTTCCTTTTAAGTAATAAGAGCTTTGAGGCTTCCATGTCCATAAAGGGTATTGGAGCCTCTCCATCTATAAGCTGTGGCTGTTTGCATGATATCTGGGGAAGGGTGTCTGAAAACAGGTTTTGTTTACAATTTGACTTTGGAGATCCAGCTTCTGAACATGCTCATTTTGGGTGCAGATTTTCTTTGTTGGTGTGCTAAGAGGGTTGGGGGATCCCTGTTCCCATTCCATAAACACTGGCCATGTAAGACCTGGCAGACACAGAGAGGACATAGTGATTGAAGGGGAGACAGCCATCAGCTTTCATTGCAAGAGCCTGACTGGAGCTTTAATAAGATCATCAGTCATCTGTCAGACTTACTAATGAGAGGTTTAACAGAAAAAGCCAAATATGCAAACAGCAGGGTTTGAATATTCTCTTTTTTAATCTTGAGTGTGTCTCTGTTGTGATGTCATTGTGCTGGTCAGCTGTAAAATAGAAAAATGGATTATTGAATACAGAAGTGTCGAGAGTTCCAGGCTAGGTTTGTTTCAATAAAATGTGGAAACTCCTATTGATTTGCGATACTGAGCTTATTCACTGTGTAAAAATGCTGCCTTTCTGAAGCTGTCTTTTGGCATAGAATTGTTTAGTGAAGAACATCTGGCAGAACTGAGAAATGTGCTGTAGTAACACTGCATATCTCTTATGTTGACCAAATAATGATGATTTTATATTGTTGTATAGCATTAAGTTAAAATTCGTTCTTAAAAAAACAAAACCCCTCACTTTAAATCTGTTCTCTTTACAGCTTCTCTTTCAGCTCATCATTGATTACTTGTCTGACTTCAGCTTTACTCCAGCAGTTTTTGAAATGATAACAGAGCAGCTGAAGAAAACATACTTCAACATCCTCATTAAACCCGAGACTCTGGCCAAGTGAGTTCTGGGGAGGGCAGGCAGTGGCTGCTGCACAGCAGGTGCTGAGGTTGAGCTGAAGAGCCCAGGGGTCCCTGCCCTGTGCTCACAGGGCTTGTTGCAGGATTTGCTGGTGGCTTAGGGAGCTGCAGCAGCTCTGCAAGCAGCGTGTCAGGCACATGGGTCAGACCGGACACCCAGGGAGCCGCAGTGCTGCAGTGACCTGGGGCCCGCAGCGGCTGCTGAGGGAGGGCACAGTCAGCCCGTGGGCTCCTGGGGCCCCTCTCCCTGTGTGCAGTCAGAAATGGGATCTGTGCCTCTACCCAGCTCCTGACGTGCTGTGGGTTTGTCCTCCTGCTGCAGGGACGTGCGTCTGCTGATCCTGGAGCACGGCCGCTGGTCCATGATCGACAAGTACCAGACGCTGATGAGGGGCCTCTCCATCGAGGCGCTCTCGTCCTTCGTCAGGGCCTTCAAGTCACAGCTCTTCGTGGAGGGGCTCGTGCAAGGGAACTTCACCAGCAGAGTAAGGACAGCCTGGGGACCTCACACTGCTGCTTACAGTGTGCTTTAACACACTTAACTCACCCACCAGCTGACACTGCCTCTGTTCTGTCAGTCAGGAGCCATGGGCACAGGGAGCTTCACCTCTAACACCTCGGGAGTGCTCATGTGGATAAGCCAATGGCAGTCCATAGTTGCCAGTTGGAGCAGAAGTTACCAGGAGTTTGGATTTAAATTGCAGAGAGGGAAAAATGTAGTAGATTGATGCTTGTAATCCATTTCTCCTGTTGCCACCATTTTTTATATTGTTTGGTGTATTGATATATTTGATATTGAGAAATTTCTGCAGTGGTGCTGCAGGAGGCTTCCCTCAAAGTACATATATCCTGGAAATTTGATTGCCTGAATGGTTTGGTCAAACCTCACTGAGTGTCACACACATGCAGTGTTCAATTGAAGGCTTGTACCCTGGAACTAGGGCACATAGTCCTGTCAGGATTTCTAGAACAGGATGGAATGGGGCTTGGCTCCATGTGTCCAATGTCATTGTGTGCCTGTGTGTGGCATTGGAGAGATACCTGTAGTTATGAGATGTGCCAGGAAGTTTGTGGCAGCTGCTGGTGTTTGTCTGTAAACTGTTTAAAGCCTCCTAAAGAAAACGTGCTGATGTCCTTTGGGAGTTCAGATTCTTGTAGTGTCTCCTTCCCAGAGCTCCAGGTTCATGCACAACAGAGGGGCCATATCCCCTCCTGTATCCACCCTTTGGTGTTGAGATACCTGGTGCTGTTTCTTTGGCTTGTGCCTTCTCCTTCTGGAGAAATGACAAAAAAGCAGCATGGAGAGACTCTCTGCAGTGTGGTGGAGAGGAGTGTGGAGAGACTTGGGACAGGTTGAGGGAGCAGGGATGTAGGTGGCAGGACAGAGCTCAGCTGTTCTTTGCTTGGGGGTTACTCTCAAGTGCTGCTCCAGGGTGTGTGGTTGTGAATTGGGGTAATAATTCTCTCCTAAATAAAACTGATGTCTTTCTTTCCTAGGAAGCAAAGGATTTCCTGAATTATGTTGTTCAGTAAGTATCTCTTGACGCTTGAATTTCTTATTTTGTGGAAACTATAATCAAGAGAAGATTATTTTCTGGAGGAGGCAATCAGAGTGGGAGTGATGCAGAAATCCCCTTCTTCCCTCCAGTATTTGTGGGAGGTGATTGTTGATGGTGGCAGTTTAAGTAGACGTAGTTCTGGTTTGGGGAAGGGGAAGATAACTGAGTGTGTAAATGTCTGGGTGTTGCTCTGGTTTTGGCCAAGATGTGAGTGTTTGATGTGCTGTTTGTGCTCCCCTCAGAAAGCTCCAGTTCTCTCCCCTGGCCCATCCCTGCCCTGTCCAGTTCCGGGTGGTGGATTTGCCAAATACCCACCTGCTCTGTAAGGTGAAAACGCTGAACAAGGGCGATGCCAACTCTGAAGTGACAGTCTATTACCAGGTAACGTGTGCTTGGGCTGTGCTGGCCTTCCCCTCTGGCAGCTGCTGATGCTCCAGTTGTACTTAGGGCACGGCCTTGGGAGCAGTCTCTGGACAGGGATGTCACAGAGGGCACACAGACACCTCATGTGAGCACAGGCCCTTTCCCCTGGGCCAAACCCAGCCGGGCCCTCCCAGCCTGTGGGGTTCCTTGAAACTGGTACCTTTCCCTCCTGGGCTGTGCTCTGGTGCTGGCAGCTGGGGTGCTGCTGTGGTGGCTTCCTGGTGTCCCCACATCTCATGGGCTGGGCTGGGGGAAAACCAGAACTTCCCACCTGTCCCTGCTGTGAATTGTCCTGTGCTGCAGTCCAGGCTGAGGTGTGTGCCACAGCAGTTGCCTTGGCCTGAACTAAGACATTTAACACCACAAAACCATCCTAAATTCTTCATTCTCTTTCTAGTCAGGTGCCAGGAACCTAAGGGAATACACCCTGATGGAACTGCTTGTGGTAAGTCAGTTTTGTGTCTCTTAACTCAGCACAGTGTGTTCCCTGAAAGCCATGCTTGGAGCCAAGGCCGTGGGATGGCCCCAGGGAACAGCGTGTTCCTGTTGCTGCCCCTGACTGGAGTGGGTGTGGGGATCCCAAACTGCTGCAGTGATGGACAGTACAGAAGAGTGTTCTCCTTGCTCCTGCCCCACAGGACTGAGCTCTCCTCACGTAGTGGGTGTGGCTGGACAGGGGCACTTCAGTGTCCGGGTGCTGTGCTCTGGGTTCTGGGGCTGCGGGGCGGGGTCACCTCTGCTGTAACACTTTGTGCTCTTTCAGATGCACATGGAGGAGCCTTGCTTTGACTTCCTGAGGACCAAGCAGACCCTCGGGTGAGTTCACTGGGGAGGAATTCTGCACTTGCTCCCACACTCCTGCTTTTGTTATTCTCTAGTGTTTTTACTCTGGAAATCCTTCCTGCACAGTGGCTAATTCATGAATAAATGTAATGGAAATGGCAACATCAACACCTTAAAACCAAAAGCATCCATCAATACAAGCTGCAAGCCAAGTTGCTTTTGATTCCTGTAAGAATTGCATCTATTACTAGTGTGTTAACTCGAAATTATTCAGCATAAAGTTGTTCCTACCACTTCCACACTGGGCTCCTCCTTCCCCAGGGCTGTTTTCACAGCAGCTCTGTGCTGCTGAGCAGCCTCCCTCGGAGGCACCCTGCTACCTCAGGAAACTGGAACAGGCTGTTCACAGCTCTAGGTCTGTCACTTTGGGTGGATTAGTTTGCAGGAACACAAACACTGCCAAGCTTAAAAGATGAGAAAACACTGAAATGCAGCGATACAGAAAATAAAGGAAATAAGACTATTGCAAATTTAGATCTGAGATTTTTCTGTCTAAAATACCAACACTACTTTAACTTGCAGCATGTCCTGTAAATGAAGAGTTAATTGTGCTTGTGGAATAACTTTATTGTTTCATCCTTTTTCTTTTAAGCTACCACGTGTACCCTACCTGCAGGAACACTTCTGGGATTCTTGGCTTCTCGGTCACTGTGGCAACCCAGGCAACTAAATACAAGTAAGTGCTCTGTGGTGACTGTTCTTCACCACTCCCAGCCTTGGGAGTCACCTGCTCCCAGTGAAGAGTTCACACCTGTCTCAGGCCATGGAGGGGTTTTTTATTCTATGAGGGGAGTTAGGTCAGAGCCCAAAGGGAGTGTCAGAAGGGACACAGTCGCAACATTCTGACTCAAAACCTACACCTGAATAAAGGAATAACCTTAAGCTTCTTAAAACTGCAGCAGTCCTGTCTCGAATAAGGAAAAGTAATCTCAAGACTTAGATATCCCACCGCCCTCTTGAAGCTATTCTGCCACAAGAGTTCAAATCCTGTAACTCCTGTCTAGCTGTTCTTGTGGCTCACGTTCAGCAGACACAGCACTACTATGGTTTTGTTCACAGCTGGTGATTTGAACTACAGGTATTTGACTTGCCAGAGTTGAGGGGTTACTTCAAAAATGTGCAACTTGTGAAAAATAATCCTGTGTCAGTGAAAGTTTAATTAGTACAAAGTGCTGCTGCCTCTAAATTTTACATTTGGACTTGTCCATTACTGAGGTCTGTGTCACTGGTGAAGGTTTAATGTGTCAGAACCCTCAGGATCCATCACATCCCATTTTCTTTCAGTCCTGATCCAACAGACCGTAACTGTGCAGGGCTCGGGGCTGCAGCTGGGGATAGCACAGCAGGTCCCCCAGAGCAGCATGGCAGTGGCTCCTCTGGCTGCCTGGTTTATTGAAGTCCCTGTGCTTGAACAGTATGAGCTAAAATGCAGCTCAAAATGGGAGCAGTGGCTTTAGTCCTTGGTATTAGGGAAAACTGAACACCAGGTTTTCTCAGATAGGTGAGCTTTTCAGGAGACAAGGGAATGGAGCCTGTCCCAAACCCTCCTGCATCATTTGGGGGCTGTTTGGCTACTTTAGCCCTCAGTATTGTTTTGTTGGGTTTTTTTCTCCTTTTTCCTGCCTGATTTAATTATTTAACTCTCTTGTAGTTCTGAATTGGTTGACAGGAAAATAGAGGAGTTTCTTTCTTGCTTTGAAGAGAAAATCAAGGATTTAACTGAAGAGGCTTTTAGCACCCAGGTAAAACTTCATCTTGAAAAGCTCTTCTTTGAACTGCAAGATTCAGTGACAGTTACCTGGTGATTTTATGAGGTTTTCTGGACAAAGGCCTCACTTTTAAATCCTGCCTCCTACTTTGTTCTGCTGTTGTTCTCTAAACATCCATGCTCTGGGCATTTACGGTTTAAGTTCAAAAGCAACAACCTACCTTGTTCATGTAATTTGGCTTTTCTTTCAACTGCGGTGACTGTGATGGTCAATTAAGGTAGTTTTAAACCCTTTGAAACTAATTTTCTTTTTCCTATGTAGGTCACAGCTTTGATAAAACTGAAAGAATGTGAAGACTCCCACCTTGGAGAAGAAGTGGACAGGAACTGGAATGAAGTGGTGACCCAGCAGTACCTGTTTGACAGGCTGGCCCGGGAGGTGGGTGTCCTGCAGCCAGCTTACACAAGATCAGGTTGTTTTTTGCAGCAGCTTCAAAGCATAAATGGGATTTATGCTACTACTGACACCCTCGTTCTAAAATTACCATGTTATTTTAAAAAGGTTCTTTCATCCAACGGGGTAGAGGTTGTAGAGAAGCCATTTTTATGTTTAAGATGACTTGAATCACCACTGTGCTGCTAAAACCTCCTTCCTGTGGGTTTCAGATTGAAGCTCTCAAGTCTGTTACACAATCAGACCTGGTCAGCTGGTTCCAAGCTCACAGAAGCAACCAGAAGAAAGTGCTCAGTGTACATGTGAGTGTTTGTCAGTGTGGTGGGGCCAGATTCTGAAAGGCCAACCTTTGATCCTCAGAGAGCCCTGTTAAGGGTGTGGGAGAGGAGATCTGTATTACAACTTTTACTGTGGTGTTATCCACATTTTCTACATTTCTAATTAGTGTTGTTTTTTGAGTTGCATTTCAATATGTCAAGTTAATTGCCAGGGCAGTCAACACTGAATGAGGCACCACATTTCTCTTTTGGTAACTTTTTTCCAGGTGATTGGATATGGAAAACATGAAGGGGACTCAGATGTTACAGCTGTCTCAGGACAGAATTCTTCATCTGGTGAAATACCTCATCTTGTTTTATTGCCCCCCTCTTCTCTGATGAGTGACGTTACTTCCATCAAGGACATCAAAGCCTACACATCAACTCTGAATGTCCTCCCTTACCATAAAATACTAAAATAAAACTGATACCTTGCCCAGCCCTGCTGTGTAATACAGGTGCTTTCTGCAACAACCCTTACAAGCCTTTTTTATTAAACCAGGGCTGTAGTGGTAGCTGGGAGGAAGATGCCCATTCAGCCACTGAGGAAGTTTTCATCACGTAAGTTTCCAGCCAGTCTCTCCTTACTCTCCCACGTTCCTTAGGAACAGGCACAGCCCCGACTGCCACGCTGGTGCCACGTTCTCCTGGAGCTGTGGGCTGTGCCTTGGTGTTCAGACTGTCTTGTGCACCATCCCTGCAGTGCTGCAGCAGTGTCTCAACAACAGTGACAGCTCCTCAGGAAAGGATCTGCAGCTCTCCTGGAGCAGTGAGACTGGGTGGGAGGGGAAGGAAAGCCCAAAGCTTCCAGCTCACTGCTTTTTTAGTTTTTCTCTATGTGCAAGATAGGCAAAATCAAGATGAAATCAAATAAAAGCTAGACAACTGTGGAGAGAAAAGTAGTTTGATTGCTACATCTAGCTACTTAACCATCATTAACTTCAAGCAAAAGCACAGCAACATAGACGTTCCAGAAGTGCTGGCAAGGTGGATGTAGAGTCCAGAAAAGTTCTCCTGTGCCTGTTGCAAATGCTTGTTTTGCTAATTCATTAACTACTTTGAGAAGTAGATTTAGCTGCAAGGATTATTCCAGTGGGAAAAAAAGAAAAACACTAATACATTTCACATAAATCAATTTATCATGACTCAACTGAAAAACAGTCTTGCTGCAAAGGTTTATTATGAAATAAATAAAAAGTCCATAAGAGAAGTTTGAAAAATCTATTTTATGAAGCTTTAAGATGCATTGGGTAGAATTATCTATGGTTACATTTCAATCATCTCAAAATAACAAAGTTATTTTGGGCAAGACACTGAAATGCCAAAAGATTTGATTATCATACAGGTGGAAGATAACATTTACGTAGCATTTTCTAACAAATTGTCCCATCAGAGGAATCCTCATATTTACACATTGCAAACATCAGCGAGATTTAAATGACGTCTTGCATTTTGTTTCTTGCTTTTTAAATATGTAGGACCCAGGAATATTATGCAACTGATACCAACGCCGTGGCCTTCACAGTGGTTATAGAGTGTCTGTGCTCCACGGCCCAGCCTCTCCCTGCTCCAGAGGCATCCGGAGCAGGGCCCGAGCCTGGACACGGCCACCATAGCGAGTCCCTGCCCGGAGCTGCACAGCCAGGATGCTTCTCCTCTCATTAATTGCTTATCTGTATCAGTAAGTCCAGTATCCCTGAGATAGGAACCACTGCAGCTGGAGGGGGCAGGCTCTCCCATCGGTAGGTACGTGATTACTGGGGACTTCTTGGTATCAGGTGTAAACTTTGCTAAGCCAAGGCTCCAAGGTTTTCTGGCTCTAGAACGCACTCAGTGCTTGCTGGCAGCAAGGCGCTTCAGCAGCGGCTCGTCGTAAACCCAGCACTCTCCATCTTCATGGAACAACTAGAATAGGAATAATCACGTGTAAGCTTTGGACTCCGCTGGAAAGGAGCAAATGGTACAGGCTGAAGGGCATTTACCCTGTTGGAATAAAGCTCACCCTGGTTTCCCACGAGGTCTCGTTCTCCTTCCGGGCTCTGGCCTCGGCTCTCTGCCGCTCCTCAAGCGCGTGCTTTGCAGCCGTGGCTGCGTCGATGTCTCTGATCTTCAGGTTGTAGGTTACATCCTTCCATAAGCTTGAAAGAGAAAGTGGAATGGAGACTGTTTTATGGGAGCAGACTGCTACAAAGTTGTAGAAACATCTCAGTGACTTAAGAGTGAAGATTTGTTTGAGTGGAGGTGGATCTCACGTTAGAGAAAGGGCAGAAAAGCCCCCAGGATATTTGAACCACAACTGTGCTGTTATGGCAGGAGGGAGGAGGCTCTGGTGGAGCTCTGAACTTCCCTGAACATTTGGTCCCATTAGGATGACTGAGAACTCCAGATCTCCTCTTTTCCCTTAAATCCCCAGCCTGCCTGTACCTGGGCTCTGGCTGCAGCACAGGCTCAGGGAGAGCAGAGCTGGCCAGGCAGTGACTGCCCCAGTGTGCCCTTGGTCTCTGTACTGCAAACTGGTAACGAAAACAACATCTTAAGTCCCCAGTTAACTGAAGTTCTTACCAGCGAGACTCAAAGTCGTCTTGGTCCTCCAATTTCCTTACCTTCTTCTTAATTGTAGGCATTTTCTTGGTATCTATAAAGACAGCATTCTCCTGGAGTGGGAGATGAAAAAAAATAAAACTATTCAGTTCTTTAGCTGGACTTTAAATTTATACACCTTCACACTCTAGTACACTGGTTGGCAGGAAGTACATGAAAAATGGTAATTCTTTAAATTCTATTAATGTATAAAAATCAAGCTTCCTTAAGTAACTTCAGGACTTTTATCCCCAGTTCAGCATTTTTTTGGGCAGCCTCATAAGAGGTCCCAACTATTAGTGTTTGTTAAAAAGAAACCCCAAACCCACAAAAGCCCCCCAAATCCCCCTTTTAAGCACCATCTTCTGTTTCTGATGAAAAGAGAAAGAAAAAAAGAATAAAGCTGCGTTACCCCTGTTGAGTACTTTGCATACATGATCCCATTCCATTCTCCTTCAATGGAGCAGAAGGGTTTCTTGTCGTTTGGAGAACTAAAGAGAAACAAAACAGTCATTTCTCAGCTGTATTACAGCAACTGAAAAACCCTAAAGGATCGAAACTTGATGTTAGGTGCTGTACAGTCTGGTTTGCACCAGCCCTTGAAGTGTCCCTCTCCAGTACAGAGAGGAGGGTTCAGTTTACAAGGGATCTGTTTGGCACAAATCAGTCACATAAACCTTGACAGGAAGTGCTGACCAGGGTAAGACAGGCCTTGCCCAGGGGCTGGATCTGCATTTAGAGTTTAGGAAAACAGTTACAGGCCTTCCACACACATT
Organism: Atrichornis clamosus; assembly: GCA_013400975.1. Taxonomy (NCBI): domain Eukaryota; kingdom Metazoa; phylum Chordata; class Aves; order Passeriformes; family Menuridae; genus Atrichornis; species Atrichornis clamosus. The sequence continues at coordinate 28,708 of WBMZ01009267.1, read as the reverse complement.
TAGGGTGCTGAGTTTAAGCTTAAAAATGTTTCACCATCAGCTTCTTCCCCAGCCTACTGGGAAACACAAGACAAGTTCTCAAATGTCATCTATCAATGTGTTAAGCTGTGATTAAAAACCAGGTTATAAAGCTCATTTTGTCAGCATCCACTTGTGACATCACAGCACATCCCCAAATATGATGGGAACCTCCAGTGAATTCTCTGTGCTGGGCACGTGCACAGGGTTTAACCAAAATCCACCAAACCACAGGTACAGGTAAGTAAAGCCTGCAGCACTGCTTGACTGACACACTGGGAACAGTACTCCAAGGCTGCTGCAGTATTCAGATTTTTAGGAGAGGTAATGATGAAGACATTTCTGATAATTCAGGAGAGAAAGTTCCCTTTGGGAATCAGCTGAGGATGTTTTCAAGTAGGATCAAGTAGGATACAAACCTGAGCTGCTTCCTCTCCAAAATCTGGCCATAAAATGGCATCACATGAGAGGTAATCGTGAGCTAAGTTCTTGTGTGTTGCTGTTTCAGTATTTTACACTCTTGACTATCTTGGAAAAACAGTTGGCATTTCAGGAGAGAAAAAGTGAGATGAAGAAACCTGCTTACAAAATGTCAGCTGTAATTCTGTGCTTCTTTCCTCCATAAAATGGTTTTGTGTGGAAGACAATGGAAGCGTTGTAACCTGTCTTGGAGCAACTAATACTGCATTCTCCACCAAGTTCTATCCATGGCACAGTGAGAATAGACCTGCAATTATAAATGTATGCACATATTTATAAGCTCTTGGCCAATAAATATTAAGCATGAAGTATTACAAGGCATTAAAAATGAAAATATCAATTAGAGCATTTACTTGCCTTCCATAGCCATTAGGAAAAGTCAAAATATAATGTTCATCATGATCTAGGCATGTGACACACCCTGTTAAAGAAAAATAAAAACAGAGTTAAAAAACATTAAGGAAAACCTCCACAAAACTTTTCATAATGTTCTCCTGAAATCTGCAGTAAAAACAGGTACCATGAATAGGAAGGGTGAAGAGCTTTATTTTTTGTGGCTGCTGAGAATGCCCAGCTTCTGGAGCAGGCAGGGATGGCTGTGTTTTTGGGAAAAACTGATCCCTAAGTGATTTCAGCACACAGAGTGTGCAGAAGGAATCTCTGATTCCCAGATACATAAGCTCCAGTTACATAAATTCAACCATTCCTTATATTTAGTACAATGACTTTAAATATATACATAAATTATTCTGTGAAAAAGTCTAGTTGCAGAATGTAAATTTCTCTTCTACTGTTAAATTTACACACACATACCTTGCCCTATGTTATGAACCCCAATAGACATTCCCAGGAATTTGGACTTGGTCCATATGTGAGCATTGAACTGTATCCTCTTGCTAAAACACTCTGCGTAAAATGCTGAAACTGAAGAAAAAGGTATTAAAAATAGCACCACAAGACATTGATATCATTGTTTCCAAATTCATTCATCAGGAAGTATCTCTGAGTGCCTCAGACTTATCTGGCAACAGAGTTTGCAACCATAGTTCTCACAAAAACACTTTGTTTCTCACAAAAACACTTTGTTTCTCACAAAAACACTCTGTAGAGAAAATTTTCAGCTTTTAAATCTGGAGAGAAAGTGTAAATCCAAGATTTAAGCCAAGAGCCATTTTTATTGTCACCCGTGTCGAGATGCCACCTCTACTGGCAAAGGCACTGTCAACTTACTTGGAGGATGGTGAGAGACCTGCTCTGCCACGAAGGTTACGCTGCTTTTGCTGACCCAGGGGACTGGTCCTTCCGAAACCGGCTCCTGTGTGACAGGGGACAGGGTGCCCATCACTGACAGTGCCTGCAAAACACTGGGTGCCTCCAAGAGAAGCTGCTTCCGTGTTTAAAGGCTTCTAAAAATGTATTGCAGTGATTTTAATGTATCTTGTCAGTTTGCTGATGGGGAACAACTCCTTAGTCCTGGAACAACGATGCTTTCTGAAGAATAGTTTTACTCTTGTTTTTAAGCATAAATGCATTTATTTGTCCCCCAAATAAAAGAGTTAAACTGGAAGACTCATGTATAAACCCAATTACAAAATAATATTTAAGTGGCAGAAATAGTCGTCATTTTCGCTTCTGAAAAAGTCTGATCTGAATATTAATGATGATCAGATTTTATGTACCACAAAACCATAAACCAATTCACTTCCTGTGGCAAGGAATGCAAAGCAATTCACGGTTAGAGGCAATGGAAGCACAAACACAACACTGCCTTTATGCCAGCAAATTGGAGTGCAAACATTCACCTTAGAAACAAGTAACATTTGAGCAAACAAATTGGTGGGAAGCAAATGAAATGGGAAAAATACATGGTTTATATCTAAACCATCAATTTAGTTAGATGTACTACTCTGAGGCTATGTGAAGCATCTCACAACAATACTTCTTCCCATATCATCATTTGCAACTTCTCAAGGCAAGAAGCCTAAATGAAGTGTCAAAAAAGAAAACAACAATGAAACCCATTGGGCTGCACTGATTTAAAAAATAAAAACAAAAAATCAAAACTTTAGAAATAAAGGAATTTATAATCAGCGCTGTGAAATAGTTCAGGAAGAATAACATTTTCAACATGTCAAGTAGTTCTTTAAAAACCAATAAATTTTGTTATGCAAGCTATTGTAAACTTCTGAACAAAGAAAACAAGGAAGGAGAGGGGAAAATTTGCTCTAGTTTGTTGATTTGCTACTTAAGCACAGCATAACCCATGTCAGTCAGAGAGTTAACAGAGCTTTGGGATGCATCTACTCCCAGGCATTCTGGCACCAAAGAACAGCTCAGGGCACTCACCAAGTCATCTTCACCTTCAGTGCCGGGCAGCACCCAGTGACACCGGAAGATCTCGCCCAGGATGGGGTTGTAAGGCTTTTTAGCAACTGACCCTTTCCTTCCTGCATGAAAAGCTGAGAGGTACCATTTCACCACTTGGACCATCCTCTCCTTTGGATCCTTCTGGTCACTAATGCTGCATGGGCCGAGAGACAAAGGACAGGCAAAATGAAACACAAGCAGGTACCTTGGATACGGGAAGGCTTTCTGGGTGCTTGGTTGCTTTACAACTAGAAGTTTGACTGCTTTGACTATTTTTAAAGTTTACATCAAAATCCAAGCGATATTCTTCAAAACTACCAGTTGACTACTGGCAGCCCACAAGGGCCATAAACAATATGAGAATTAGTTAATGCTCTTGTTCAAAAGTCAAATACCTGACAAACAAGTCCGGATGTGCAAAGAAGTCAGCATACATTTCCAATAGCGACCTTCTTTCCAGGATAAAAGTTGGAAGAACAACCTGAGTGAAGAAAAACAACTCTTCTAGATGAAGGTATCTGAATATCCTGTACAAAAGCCAAACTGTACTCACTGTAAATAGCAAACAGAGCACCCACAGCTTCGTGTGCTGTCAGCTGATTGTGAGCTTGAGCTCACCAGTGAGTTCTGACACGTGCAGCTCAGTTGGCATCTTCTATAAACCCCAAGATTCAAGAGGAACAGTCTCATCCCACAGGTATTCTAGTCCCTCTCAGAGCATATCAAAAGCTGTTCTGAATTACAGTATCACTGATGATTTAACTTCATTTCTGTAACACTGTCAATTTTCAGTTCTAGTCAAACACTCACTCATGCAATCACATCCTGTTATTTGCCTCTAGCAAGATGAAGGTTAAGCCCTTCCCTACCACCTCCCAAAGGCACTGGCAGGTTCCATCCTTGTGGATCTGCTGTCTGCCTCAGTGGGATCCAGTGTTAGCTGCTGTTGCTGACAGGATTCATGCTCATGATGCTTCCCAGCAGCCTAACTTGAGATCAGTAACTTCCAGCTATTCCAGGAATTCCCAGAACAGACACAATTAGGATCAATTCCTATTCAGAACTGCCAGAAACCTTGTGCAGTTTGCTTGTGAGCTGCTGGCTGTTTCCCCAGAAAAGTGTTAGCTTTTTATCATCTACTGTGCATTCCAGACTGGACAGTTCGAGTCATCCACTTAAACTAACGACAGGATTGATCTCTCCTACCCTTTTCCAGTCTGGAATTACCTGTTCAAATCTAGCCAAGCTGCCTAGAAAGACCAACACCTTCAGAATGTTGTTCATTCAGCCTTCAGACAGACACCAGCATGAACTTCATTCATGGAAAGTCCAAACCTTTACTTGCCAGACCTAAGTGCAGCAGTTCAAAATACCCAGGCAACTCATTTACTCATTAAGGTCCCAATTAAGCAAAGCATTTCACTATATGGTTACTTTCCCCTTTTATTTTATTTATGTTTTATTGAATGTCACCATACTCTGGGATCTTGCAGACCTCTGTTCTAGGAAGCTAAAGACAGGAGTAACAACACAGCATTCCCCTTATCCCAGCTTCACAAGCACGCCCAGAATTAGGTTCAAAGAGAACAAACAGCTTCTTTCCATAGCAAATTATTTTCCCAAACAAGATTTTAGCAGCTGGATATACTTATTCTGCATCTACTTTTCCCCTTTCAGTAAGAACTCCAATTAAAAAATACCATGCTAAAGAGATTACAGCTTAACTAGCTCTGAGAACAAACATGCAGTTCAATTGCTGTGTAACGTTTTCTTACACAGAACTCAGGGTTTCCTCCCCCTCCCTTCCCACCAAGGCCCAGAGGCTTACCTTGGTTAGATCCATGCCTAATCTCACTTGTGACAAGAGATGCATGATAACACTTTTATGCTCCTCCACTGACTCTCCTTCCCCATCATCTTCTCGATCGTCGGGAGGATCGAAGAGATCTGAAAGACCCAATTGCTTTTGTTTTGCTCTAGACCTTCAAAGGCAGACTGTATTTAATTAGCACATATGTAGCTGTCAAAAACTAAGGTTTTTAATCCTACAATTCAGCTATCTTCCATTAGCGAAGAAACAGTAGATAACTCACAAAGTACTTTGTCACATACATGATCCTGCATATATTGACACAGCTTACACACAGATTAACAATCAGTATCTCCTTACTGGAAGTTCACACAGGCCACTTACCAGCATCATTTGTGCCATTAGACATGGAAGAATTGAGGGACTCCGTGGTATCCGGACGTTTCAGGCTGCTGCCTGTGCTGCTCCGAGTCAGGACTGCAGCAGACCCTGAAGAACTAAGGGAGAGTAATAAATTCTCACAGTTCACAATTAACTAATTCAGACCAAATTACTGCAATTTGATATTCACAGCCAAGGAGCTCAGTGATAGACATCAATATATGTGCAGTGACAGACGTTAATATACGTGGTGCATGCTAATTCACAGAGAGCTTAGAATGGATTGTAGCTGAAGGAATGGGATAGCCTGCAGCCTCAGATAACAACACCTGAAGGCAGAAAACAGCTGACTAATCCCTCTTTGAAATGTGCAGCATCTCTTAAAATTAATTAGTAAAAAAAGATGAGTAAATAGAGATTTTGGGGAAAGGGTGCCAACTTCAAAAAACGTCTTTTAGCAAATGTGAGAGGAAATTGGCCATTTACCAAAGGCTGCAGCAAATGCACGGGAAATGCACCATGGTCTCAGATTACAGCTCTGAGCTGGGGCTTCCCAGGTTTGGTTTATGTTAGAGCTTGTCAACATTCATATCTGATGGAATGGGAAGGAGCAGAGGAGGAAACTGCCTCCCTCACAGATGCTTGCCTGTGGCTAAGGGAGGTGGGAATCTCACTCTGTTACACAAAGTGGCTTTTTTACCTCCCCCACCTATTTTAACCAACTTCTGCAAGCAGACAAGCCATGCACTTGTAGATACAAACTTTTCAGCACACACTGCACACTGTCAGCTACTTACTCCAAACATCGCTTTGGGGAAGAGCTGCTCTGGTAGAATTCATCAGCATCATAGAACTCATCCTCACTGCTTGAGTAGGAGAAATCTGGGACTGTATTTGGAGACAGGTTGACATGGCTTGGAGAGGTGAGACTGCTGCTTGGTGCTGACTGCCCACTTCCTATGGAGTAGTAAAGATTACAACTCAATAAAAACAAATTCTTTCAAAATCCAACAGCTGTAGCTTAGAACTATAATTGTTCAAATCAATAAAGACTGATGTGAACTCAGAAGAGGAACTTACAAAAGTAGAAGCAATAATTAGGAAGTTCACACCGATAACAAAAGGAAGGTCACAAGGAAAATCAAGGGCACAGAACACCAGTAAAGCTTAAGGACCTGCTTTCCCCAGTTACTGCAAGACTGCAATGCTGGAGACAAGCAGGGAAGCTGGTGACTCCTGTACATGTTGTGTATACATGGTGGGGAGAACGAGCAGGATAACTGATTTTAACACAATGCTGAAATTGGTATTGATTAAAAACAAGATGTAGGCCAATATAATGTTGTCTTAGTAACTAATTACAGAGTTTCTTGTACTTCAGTCAGAGTTACACAGAACTGTACCTGTACTGTTTGGTGTTGGAGTCTGATTCCCAAGCGATGCTACTACAGGTCCCACTGGCAAAGAGGAAGGTCGCTGCTCTGACTTGCACAACTGAGCAGGTTCTAGGGGACATTTTGAGATGTTAACCCCAAAACTCAGAAGAAGATTCCATGTTATTTCACCTCACCTCAAAAAATTAAATCGTTTTCTATAAAAGCCATTCAGAGAGAAAAATGTGTATCCATCACTTTTACCTAGCTCTTTTTTATTAAGCAAAGATGGCATTAAAAAAAAAAAAGCAGTTGTTTAGCTAGAAAGCATTTACCTTTCCTGAAAATTATGGTTTCATTTATTTTTTAAACGTATGTTAGAAATGTAAGCCAGTAACTCAGAGCAAGTAAAAGCCACCAGCTCATCCACAGAAGCAGAGGCAGATTTACGCGATGGCTGAGGACGCTCTGTGCCTGCCCTTCCTCAGCCCCGCTGAGGGGACAGAGCAGCTCTAAGTGCAGGGAGCCCCTGCCCTGGGTGACACAGAGCCTGTCCCCCCTCCACCTGGACTGCAGTCCCCTGCTCTGCTCAGGGGTGCTTCCCACCCTACCTGGAAGTGTGACTGCTTGGGAAGGCATCGCGCCGATTCCCGACGGCTCCAGAGGGCTGGGCTGATACACTGCGTCCACTGGGTTTATAGTGCTCTAGGCAAGAGAAAGAAAAGCACCTTTTTTTTTTTCTCTCTCAATTAAAACAAGTAAAATAAAGCATAGATTGCAAGAACATTGTGAGCACAAGAAATGCCCAAATGCAAGATAGCAAATTCCTGAGAGAGAAAGTAAAACAAAAATTGACAGTTGAGGACATGAGAAATACTTTCAAAGTGGTAATATTTTAATTATTTACACAGATTGCACACTAAATTGAATTTGTTACAGATTTGAAGCGTACTATAAAGAATTCTTATTTCAGGTTCTAACTTCTGGTATGCCTTCCAATGTCCATCAATTAATATTGCATGCAAAGAGTAGAAAGTTAGATGCAAATTACCTGGCAAAAATTAGGATAGGTAATCTGTATTTTCAAAATTTTCTTTTTTCAAAAACTGATTTGTTCAGACGACAGTAGATCAACCCATAAATCAAGAAAAGAATCATGAGCATGCTTACAGCCATGAAGCAGCTTTGTTGCCAAAATTCTTCCCAAAGCAGGCTGAGAGTGTTCAGTGCAGCTCAGCAGAGGACATTTCAACCTACTTCTGAATGTGGGCACTTGGAAAATGCAGCACCAGGTCAACTCAACAAAAGTCACTGACTTCAGTGTATGTTCTTGGGGTTTATGCATCGAGTCCCTTGGAAATGTAAATTGCTATGTCTTTTAATCCAAACTATCCTCTGAACATTGTTTGTTATATATATTTACACACAACAACCAGAACTTCTTGGTTGTTCTTTGGATAAAAGGCACATAAAACCCTTTTCCAAACATCTGGCAATTTAAATCCCTTGATCTATGTCAGAACTGTGAAAATCTTTGCCTCAGAAATTCAGTCTACGTTCATCCCTATGCTCTTTTTTTAGACTAATATTTAAAACAGAAAAGCATCTACAACTGTTCTTGTCTCCTTTTAGTCAGTGAATTTCTATTTACATTCAGACTGAGGGAAGTAGGCTCATTTAACCTTCTTCCTCCCATCCTCCCACAAAAGGCACATTTCTTTCTTGCCTCCTTTCTTGGTTATCTGCAATTCTGAACTTTATCCTATGTGGGCATTTGGACAATGCCCTCAGACACGTGGAGTGATTTTTGTGCAGAGCCAGGAGTTGGACACTAAGATCCTTGTGGATCCCTTTCAACTCAGGATACTGTACGACTCTAAATGTCAGTGAAGAGTTCTGGTTTTTTTTATAGCACAGGATTTGATTAATTGAAAACAAAATCATTATGCCCTGTGTATTTCTAAAAAAGAAAGGCATAAAAATAGTTTTCTACATTTTCACTGGTGTTACTCACCAACATACAAATAATCCAGTACACACACTGCTACTCCACTGTATTCCAGCATAAAACCAATGTCCCTTACACACTGCCTCCCCTGCTTGTGGAATTATGCAACACAGGTAGGTCCCTGTCCCACAGAGGTCACAGATAAAAACCATGATCCCATCTTCAGAGTTAAGACTTAACATCCAAGATGGTCCTGAGACTCACAGGATGCTATTGCTACCTCTGTCTCCCTTAGTTTTTAAGGAAACTAATAATCCACGTGATACAGAACACTAATGTATTAAAGGAAAGAAACAACAAAGTAACTTTGATTGTGTATGCAGGATTGTAACTTTCTCCTTAAATAATTCTCCATACTGCAACACAAACTGGAGTTTCTTGCTGGATATTTTGGGGGATGCCTTCATGGGTTAGAAACAGATGAAGGCAGACCTGAAAGATTCCTCCTCTGCATTTAGTAACAACAACCATGCAGAAACAAGACCACCCTCCCACCACGGTAGCAAACACTGATCATATTTCTGTCCAAGTTTAAAGTGAAGTCCTGACCTTTAGCCCAAGCTGACATTGACCTTCACAGCATCAAAATTTTAGACTTCACAGTCACTGATCCATAGTTAATTTTTTTTTTTCCTTCCCAGTATAAGCCAACCCACAGATAATGAGATAGTGGCTAATCAAATTCAGACTTATATCAAAAGTTGCAATATCTCTATGAAATTCTGAGTTGCAGACCAAATGTGCAGATCACCTCTGCCTGTGGAAGTTTCTACCTGCACAACTTCTCTTTTCCAGGGCACATCACAGAACCTGTTCCCTTACACTAAGGCCTGAATTATGTGACATCTGCAGGACATGTAATAATTCACCTTATTTACAATAAGCAAGAAACCAAAATATTTATGTGCATCTTTACTCCAAGGTTCATACCAGAAAATCCTACTGCTAAAGCTGTTTGCAGTGGAAAGAAAACTAAAGCCTGGGAATTACAATCAGCTCTAATGAAAACACATTATGATTTTTAGAGCTTTTACTGAAACCAATCTCCTATTAAAAGTATCTGAAATGTACTCAAGTGACAAAAAAAGAACAAAGAAAGAAATCACATGTGACTAAAACCAAAAATGACAGAAGTTACATTAAAAATGCAGAAGTTCTATTAAAGAAGAAACACTGCTTAGACAGACATAACACAACTCTGCATCAAAGGAGCAGCACTGCAGAAAAGACAAACTACTTGAAGCACACAGAGATCTATTTCCTACACAAAGACACTTCAGATGGAACACAAAACTATTTCTATCCCAGTAATTTCCCTTTTTTCTGTTCACATGGTAGATTTTCATCTAAGTTCAGTCACAACACTGCTGTTTAAGACACTCCATACAAAACTGACCACTATTTTCTAAAGACAAGGGTGTTAGCCAACCTCAGGAGCTAAGGACTCAACAGGAATTTTAACAAGACACTGGAAGCGGTAAATTAGAGAAAGGAAGAAGCATGTTGCAAAGTGAGTGGAAATTCAGGTCTCTGTTCACATGTTCTGCAGAATTAAAAGGAGATAAAGATTAGATTTAAACTTACTATAAGTCCATCTGCGTGCTTCTCCTCATTATTTTGGTCCTTAAGGAAAAAATGTTAAAAATATCAACATAACAATCTTGCATGAAGTATCAGTTCTGTGTTAAGCGAGAACAGCGAGTTTCCCTCAGGAATGTTTACATTCTCAGCCATAACATGTTCCTCATTATGGGATACAGTAACTAAACTTGGAAGACACAACTCCACACACAGCCACGGCACCTCTGGAGATCAACGTTTCCTGAGGGTCTGCCCACGTGAGTGTGAACAATTTTAAAAATACCCTTTCTGCACTCGGAGTACAATTATGCTTTACAATGTGGGTTCTTCCCAAACATCTCAGAGCTCCCCAAAAAATGGTCTGCAGCTCCCATGAGTCCCTAAAACATAAAGTTCTCTGTTTCTGTGATTAGCACACAAGAAAGGCAGAAGTAAGTTAAAGTAAGTTAAAAGGTTTTACCACTAGATTTTAAACCGTTTCTAGATTTACAATCTCAGATTTTGGGGGTTTTTTTACCTAAATCATATGTGGAAGAGCAGGCGATGTATGGAAAACAACTGTCCTCAGGGGAAATGACACAAGCAGCAAACAAGCTAATGCCAATCTACAGCTTTAACACTGTACCAGCAACAGCACCAATTTTACTGAGCACAAAGCCAAATCTCTTCCCTCTGCTGCAAAGTTCATATTAGTCAGTATTTATCGATCCACAACTTTGCCCAGTGTGAACCTTAAGACTTGTCTGCAGAGTATTTCCCCGGATTTCCAGTTACATTTAAAAGGAATAAGGGAAAAAAGCTGTAAATAGTATTAAGAAAGTTGGCACATATTTATGTTTTGATACTTAATATATCCTCCCTTAGCTTACACAGTTGGCAATAAGCTGCGCAAATTTCATGTCTGCTAGTTGACATTTTTGAAGCAAGGCTTTCCAAGATAAAAAGAAAACCAAAGAACAACAAGTTCCACTGGGTTGCAAATTTACAAAGTACATAATTTTTTTTCCCCAACACATAAAATTTCCGTGTTGTGTCCATCATCTCTAAGACCTAAGGAATAAACCACAAAGATGTTGCATGGGTACTGACTCTTGCTATACCTCAGTAATGCACCATCAATAAGGTAAGGAAGGCAGAAAATTCCACAAAACTGGGCAGGCAAGACTGCCAGAAATGATGGAGTGAAAAAGAGAAAGGAAAGATGCAGAACTAAATATCTAAATTATAAAACCTACTTCATTACACACATATATTTCTAAGACTGAGGTTTCCCACAACACTGGCAGACCATTACATGTATTTCAGAGCACACACATCAGCAAAGCTGGACATCTTCAGCTGTCTTACACACAAAGGGGACAACACAGGTCAAATGTTCCACCTGCCCATCCCATTTCATTTATTTTGATTGCTTTTTGATAAGCAATGTATGTAATATAACAAATTTCTATTTAGCTGGTATTTACTTCATTATTTTGAAAACGTCATGGGCCACCTCAGTATGAGTGGCATAATACACACTTGATTTACCAGTAAGTTTAATGAAAATTTAACTGTCCAAATACTAAGACAGGTTTGTTTTAAGAATCCATGAAATAGGACAACTTAACACAAAATTTAAAAAAGAAACAAAACAAAACTCAAACCACCAAAAATCCAGGTTTGCTTCAATGTTCCAAAATCATCCAAATAATAAATGGCTGCATGTTTGAAGCAGAGTTCTAAGCATATAGAGAAGTGGTAACACTGTCAAGGTACACAGACAAGCAGAAGGTAATTGTCAAGTCTGTCTCCTAATGAGAGAGGCACTGTAGAAGTAAAAATGGGGTGCAGGGTGGTGTTAATATGATTTATTTTCAGCAGGGTCAGTCAGCAGCCATACCTGCCCTACAGCTTTGGGAAAAAAACTTGCAGAATCTGAAAAGGTTCTATGCTGGAGAGCACAAAGCTACAGCCAGGCACAACACATTTTGACACAGAGAATGCATCATTCACACACAACCTGCAGAACAGTGAGAAAAAAACCCAACACCCTCCTGTATTACAAATCTTCTATAGCAGTAGGAAATCAGGATACCAACACAGTTTATAGAAAAGGTGAGGGGAATGAACAGAATTCCCATGTAGTCAACAGGTACAGCTGCCCGAGAGAGAAAGAATGTGAAGAGATGAAGCAGGAAAAAGGTTATTAAAGTAATGGGAAAATTTATAGAAGGTATGTGGATCAACACCTTCCAATCAGCTGTGCATAAGCCACCCATTTAACCTTCATCATTCCAAAAGAGCTTTGGATATGGTTTAGCAAAAAACCAAAGAACAAAACCCCACTCCTTAGTGGATAAGCTCATCTATTTACACTGGTTAATATTTACTGGTACTGAAAGGAGGACTTCACGGTCTGATTGAGGGTAACAAAAAGCAAGTGTTAGCAGCTTGGGGGGCTCAGATTCCACCCACCTTCACACTTACATGGTAGTTGGAACAGTAAAGCACTCAACCTGGTCTACTACATCTGCCACTATCAGTTTTGTCCTTATCAGCAAACCACCTCAAGAACGTCCAAACATGCTTTGCATCAGCATAAAATAAGTAGTCATGTTTGTCTATCCCCCAATAAACTCACACAGAGCAGAAATAGGATTTGATATTCAACAGAAACAAGAGAGGTAACTCAGTCACCTATTACCAGCTCTGATCAACAACCTGAAAAGCAGGTAATAATTCTGCACTTTCACATTTGCTAATTACATAGCAGAGCTTTTCTTTAAAAAAAGGAAGATTTCATAGGAATTAAACCCCTGTGAAAATAAGAATTATTAAATACATTTATACAGTAATTAAGAAAAAGCAAGCAAGTAACTTGTGTTACAATTTCCCCAACAGCCACCTCAACACAGCAAGTCACATACAGCTATGAAAATTAGCATATTGCCACCTAATCTATCTACTGACTCTTCAAATCCCTGAAGACTTGAGGTACTACAACACTTCTAAATATATCCAGGACTAAATAACAGCACATTATTAAGTACTGACCAGGCTTTTCTTGCTGGCACTACAGTGAAGGATTTAAGCAGTATCACTGCATGTTAAATAAAGACTGTTCTAGCTCCAAATTCATGTGGCACAAAACTATTTCAATTCTATTACTTGTAAAAAAGTTTTGGTTTTGTACAAACCTATTAACTAACATTTTCTTCAGAATTTATAAGCAACTGATAATGAAACCTGAATTTCACAAAACATGCACTGATCCTTCTAGTGAATGACTTCTGATCCTGTAAGATTCTAAATCAATTTTCACAGAGTTCAAAATTTTGTACAACATATCTGGCATCTCAAACTAAGACAAACTGCAATATTGCATTCAAAAGCTAAAAAAAAAATAGTTGATCTAGACTACAGAAAAAAAGAAATTGAAGAGCCTGTGCCTATTTCTGGGTAAATCAGAATGTGTTTTGATTAAATCAGCCTGAAATTCTGAAAATACCATAAATTAATTTCTTTACAAAATACCTTCTCCCTCCATTTCAGTCACAAGGTATAAGTCAGCAGCTCATAATTAATATATCCTAAATGCAGTATGTTAAACTTGTCCAAACTTGACAAAAACTTGTCAGAACTTGACAAAAAGTAAATCCAAAACTCAAATTTTAAAATCTAATTAAACATGTAGGTGAAAAGCATAAGTGCATTATCCATACTGCATTCTCAAATAATACAATTTTTACTTCAAGAAGTTTCAACATCATGACCTTCAGACCTATGACAAACCTTGCCAAACTGGTTTAATTATTTACATCATGTTTTCCCGTTTTTTACTTGTTAGCCACATTCTTAAATGAAGCAGAAAGAAGCATTTTGTTAGGTTTCTGTTCTGTCACCCCTACATTTGTCTAAGTTCTTTTTTAGTCTAATAGCAAATTCTGCAAAAGGAAGTTTATCTGAAAGAAAACTTCTGTCACCAACATGACTGTTATCACAAGCATTAACAGGACTGTCTGCCATGGAACTCAGAATTTCAGAAACTTAATTGAAATAATAGCATAAATCAACTTATAATCTTCTCTTGATCTTGGATCATCTAGAAGGCACTTTTAGATTTCAATTGTTTTCACACAGATTAATGCTGTATCATTAAAATTCAAAATTCAAAATAGTGTACTTACTTTAGCAATCTGTAGCAACACAATGCAGTGTTTTATTGATTCTACCATGCTCTAGGAAAACAAAAATAACAGAAAAAAACCCCTTGTATTACTATCCCTTAATAGTGTTTATTAGTTATATAGAATATTAGCCGAAATACTGTGTGAGAACTAACGGACACTCATTTCTGCAGAACCCCTCCTTTCCCTTCCCCTTTTCTCTTCCAGAGGCAGAAGCACAGCAGCAGCAGCAAACTGCAGTTTCCAAAGCCACACACGGCCCAGGCTGCCAGGGTGAAATGAAGGTCAGCTCCAAACCCCCAGAGTGCTGCAGGCAGGTAAATGGTCATGGGAAGAGAGGCTGAGAGAGCCGGGCTTGTTTAATCTGGAGAGGAAGAGGCTCTGGGAGATCTTATCAATGGGCATCCACATCCAACTGGGATGGCAGGGGAAGGGAAGAGAGGACAGACTCTTCTCAGTGACAGGACAAGCAATGGCCACAAACAGAAAGACAGGAAAATCACCTTAAATGGAAGAAGACATTTTTTTTCCTCTATGGATGATGAAACTCTGGGACAGGTTGTCCAGAGAAGCTGTAGAGCCTCCAGCCTTGGAGTTACTCAAAACCCAAACTAGAGCTGGTTCTGGGGAACGTGTTCTAGCTGACAGTGCTCTGAGATGGGGTTGGACTACAGACCTGCCAACCTCAACTATTCCATGGTTCCAAGGTGCTGAACAGAAACCTCGTTACAGCTCCAGAAGCAGGCTGCCTCTGCCATCAGGGACTGTTGGAACTAATCTGGATTCTCATTTTTCTGTAAAAAGGCTTTAAAACCTTTTCCAAGAAAATAAGGTGAATTTCAGAATCTATATGTAATAGATATAAAAATTAAAGAAACTTACACTAGTTGTTTCTTTGAGACCTTCAATTTTCTGTAAAAGAAAAATCAAAATAGTGTGGTTAAAGACAGAATTTCCAGCATCTGGTTTGACCTAAATACTGTATAAACACAATATTTTAATTTTAAATTATGTGAGGAAAAAAAGCCCTTAAACAACATGTTAGAGACTATTTCCATATATAGGCACAATTTTCAAGACAAGACTGAAGTCAAACTGATAATTCAAGCTTAAAGATGACAAGGTCAGGAATTTCAAAGCAGTGACATTGTACACATTTACCCACTCAAATCTGGACTTCACTTTTGCATAACATCAACAAAAATGAAATGCAGCATTAAGATTCTAAGTCCAGTTTATATCCTTATAAAGTGCACTGAATGGTGGCATATTCAACACTATTAAAAGAAATGACCATCATTCAAGTACAATAAACATAAGCAGTTAAGCACAGTTTAAAACAAATCACAGAAAATAACAGTGCACACATGTTCTTGCTCTTTCTAAGCCTCCAGTAAAAGTTCATCTGGAAATCTGCCTACTTAATTTTTACCTAGAAACACTGGCTCATAAAGATTTCCTGTGTGGAATTGCACTTCAGGCATGCAAACAGCATCTGCATGCCCTGTTCTTCCACATCAGTGTGACCTGTTTCAGGAGCAGATGCATCCTGTTGATGTCCTTGGCTCTGTCTGCAGAAGGCAAAAATCACTAAATTGGACTCAGCACTGAACCTCTACTAATGCAATTACAGGACCTCTTTGTTTGGATTAATTTGAGTGTCTCATGTGACTGGAGTCACAATCTGCTTGATTCTTGACAAATCAAAGTGTGCAAAGCAACCTTTCCCCCCACATTTGCAAGCCAAATTCTACACCATAAAAGAGCAGCATGTATCTCTACATCTACAGGAATGAACTATCCCAATTTGTGGATTAGAAAGAAAACAAATGCAGTGACAGCCTCCCAGGCAATACCTGGGGGAGAATATTCAGTGATGCTCTAGGTATTACTCAAAGAATGCTGTACATTTTTTTCAGGATTAATTGGCAAGGGGTGGCCAAACAGAACCCTCAGACTCAGCCTTTCCTACTGGATGTTGATGTAGAAAATATCATATCAGGGATGCTATACCACGAAGTTATATTATATTTACTCCTGCTGCCAGCTGAGAAACATGCCAACAGCGAAAAATTCCTTTGCTTTGTTTTTGTTTGGTTTTTACGTTTCTACGATACTTCCAGTTTAAGCTTTATCAACACATACTGAAAAAAGCATTTTAAATATGACAGCATAGAAGTTTTGAGCCTTTTAGCACCAAAATAGAATAGGCAATGTACCCAAACACACAGATCTTGTCAGATAAAAGATGATGTAGCTGAAGGAAATCATTCAGTCTCAAAGCTTTATAGCCAACTGCAGGCAATCATCAGCAGCTTTGATCATTCTTTGCCTCTTTTTCCCCAAGATGTTACAGAGTATTTACACACCAAATAAACTGGGATCTCATTCCCTTCAGTGACATCACCTTTGCTGAAAATAGGAAAGTAATCTCAGGCCATGTGATGCAATTCAGTGATGTTGGTTTCTCCCCACCCATTTGTACTCTTCCAAACAAGACACAGACATTGCGGTTCTCACACACAGGTACAGCCAAAAGGGTAATTTGTCAAAGATCACATAGAAGATCTGAAATGGGAAAAACCTCAGGACAACCAGGTTTCCAAGGCCTTTCCACAAATTATACAATTATAATTTTTTCCTCTATGGAAATGAATCCTTTGTTAGCTGGTCAAATTAAGTAACAGGTTGCATTGATCCAGTATTTTTCACAGTTGTGCTCTTTGACAGCCTTGCAAGAACACAGCACATGGAACTTTGATAATTTAGACAATACAAAATTGTAAGGAAAATCATAAGCAGGTATGTTGAAGATAAAACACATTACCAATAAAAAACCCCCCAAATCGAATACCATTTACTACTAACATTTATCACAATTTTCTCTTTTCAACATATCCAGTCTTTGAAAACTGATGAAGATAAAATTTTAGTAAAACAGTTCCTCAAGTTTTAGGTAATGAACACACATCTTTTCATCTGAAATATCAATTTTCTGCAGATTTACATTTCCAGAAAGCAGCCACATGCTATACTTAATCTAATCAAACTGCAGGCTGCTGCTGAAACTACTCCATCGACTCGCTGCTCATTGCACCACCTTGACATCTGATTTTTTATGAAATAACTGAGAAAATTAATTTTATTTCATCCAACATGATTTTTGCCTCATTCATCAATCATGTGACTACAGAGGGATCAGCTTATCCAGCACAGAGAGGCAGCAGAGGCGCACAGGGGTAGCTGACTCATGGTTGAAATCTGTTAAGGTGCAACCTAAATCTGTGTGCTCAGCCTTGGGCTGACCTCACAAAAAGCACTTGTTTTGAACCAAACAGCTTAAGCAGGCAACACTTCCCTCCCAAATCCTGTTAAATAATGTCAGCTTTGTTCCAGCCTGCAAACATGCACCTCTTTGCTGTTCTGATGCCTTTGAGTGCGTCACAGTTTTATTCTCCCTGATGTGTGGTCAAGATAACTACACAAAATGAACATAAAAGCCTTCTTGGAGTTGCCACCAGTGAAACTGGTAACACTGTAAGAAAGCAAGGTCCTGTCTTGTCTTCACCTTGAAACAGCAGTCCCCTTGGATCACAGACCCTCCTTTCCTTCCTGCACAATCGGGTACAAGCACTGTGCCCTACCAGCAGATTCAGCAAAACAGGCAGCACTGCTGGTTGTGCATGAACCCACCACACACTGCTGGCTGCACTTCTGCCAGGAATAGCAACATAGCACAGGGAATTCATTATAATCCCTGTGTTTTCATTAAGTCTACATCTGCACTGTCTCCTTCCAAGTCCAAGAGATTACCATATCTCAGAACACCTATATCCCTATGCCTTCATCTTCAAAAGACCAAATATTCTGTAATTAAAACCCAGCTCATCCAATGCTCTGTGAATTTGCCAAAACAACAGCTCAAGTTTGAAATTCCTGGCCATAAACAGCTGCATAACAGCACTCAGCTGCTTGGGAAGCACTTAACACACAAATATCCAAAACTTCTTTCCTCAGAGGAATGAACTACAGGTTTGAGGGAAGTATCCTGTAAACACACTCAGCTCATAACCTGATAGCTGAACCATACTTACATAAACAAATAGGAAACTGCTAAATACCGTATCAGAAAACCTCTCAGTACAGGAAGAGACGTGATCAAAAGAGTGCTTTGCCAAGTCTTTTTCATTTCTAATAGAGAAAAAATGGAACCTATAGCAATAGCAACCCTCATCAAGATTTAAAACCAGAGGAAGATGACCTTTTCTAAAGGAGCCTCCTGCTTTCTCTATAAAGTCAATCTGTCTGTTCTGTAGATACCTTACAGGGATAAAGAAAGAAGTCAGCACATGTGGAAAGTCTCTAGGGATCAGGAGCACTGCCACAGGAAAAAAGAAAGTACTGCCTGATCTGCAAAGTAGCATCTGGAGGGAGGTCAAAATTGAAGGACAACTCTTGCCAGTAAGACACACTGAAGGAGAAATACAAACCCCTTAGATCTTACTCTTGTGGTCAGTTGTCTACAGATTAAACAGGCTGACAGAGAAGTACTTCAAAGTTATTTTAAAAGCCTGTACATGTGAAAGAACTCTCTAAGACACCATGTAACACATTGGGCAAGATGAATAACACATGAAAGGTCACAACCATTATAAAGGAGTAAACTAATCACAGAAAGAATCAAACAGTTTTCAAAACTGGCACCAAACACCAAGAGAACATCAGCTTATTTTTCACAAGAGACATTGAGGGAGGGAACTAGGATGAAACACATCACTACTTTATGATATTGAATTTACCGCACTTACTTTAAAAAAAAAATCAACTCCTCTGTAATAAACCCTTCACAAGGAATAGTTAAATCCCTCCTACACACACACAAATTAATATGCAAAACCAGCATGACACTTAATACCAAAACCATACCAAAGGTATGTGTCAGCCTTTTTTAAAAGGTGCTTGAACTCAGGCCTACAAACCTGACTTTGAAATGGAACAGGAGGGGATACAAAAGAACAGACACCATTTAAGTGAATTACAACCTTGCTGAAAGATTTTTGGTACCCTCACTTCAGGTGAATGAACTGTGGTATTCTCAGACTTCCACCACGTCACAGACCTACACACAATGCAGACTGATTATGTGACATATATGATTGGGAGTACTTTTTTTCCCCATTCGGAATAGCTTTGTAATTCCTACCAACATTAAACGCTCATCCTTCTTAAAGATCAAAAAATAGCTAATTTAAGTTAAAATGCTTCAACTGTTGGATAGCAGAGGAGTAATCGTTTCTGACAGACAAACCTTTTTTAGTGTTATGGCACTCAGTATTACTGAAATTTTTTTTTGCAACCTAGCCACAACACAAATGTTATCAGTTACTCAAATTGCTTTAAGTGATTTCAACAACTTGATGTGAAATGTACTTAACATTTCTATAGACTATAGCAAATTGATGCACACAACCATCTGATAAACAAGCAATTTTAAAGATAAAATGTACTTGCTTTTCTCTGTTCATCATCTTTGCAGTTCTGGAGTTTTTCATCAAAGAGCTAAAAGGAAGAGATATTTGTGAAAATACTGAAAATGTTATTCTTCCATATAAAATCAGACAGAAACACTGAAATTTCAAACCCAAAAACATTTTAAAAGTATTTAAGTCATACAACCCTCGTATTGTGATCCAAAGCAGTTTTGGCCTAATATTTCTTTACAGCAATTGTGATAAAACAAATTTGTAAGTAATTTCTCACATCATCCATCCTGCAAGAGACCAAACCTCACAGCTCAGCCTGGCATGATTCTACCATGACTTGAACAAAAAGGGGAGGTTAAGTAATAAAAGTGAACTCATCAAAACACCTCAAATTGCCTTTCTTCCATTTCAGCCAAGACCTTTGCAGTATATGAAGCACTTGCCAAAAGGGCCTCAACCCTCATCAACCCTTCCAGGTACCTTGATTCAGGTACAGGATTCAAATCATACAAGATTTGGAAGCACTTTTTTGGGTAAGATATATAGTGACTTCCCAGCCTTAACTTATGTTTTTTTTCTTAGAAGTGGGATATGAGATGCAACAAAGCAAAGTGAAACAAATCCTTACTGAGAAGCTTGCATGTGCATTTAACACAAGCTGAGCTGAAACAGTAAACAGTTGCCTCTGAGGGCACTCTAAGGCACACACACAACCAGGAAGTTGTTCAAGGAAGAGAAAAGATTAAGGGTAAAGCTCAAAGTTCATCACATCCACCCTTACTCAGAGAAGAGGATGTAATTTTTAGGAAGTGAGCTGCAGTTCCTCACTCAACTGCCTGCCTCAAACCTACTCATG
This sequence comes from Atrichornis clamosus, assembly GCA_013400975.1. Taxonomy (NCBI): domain Eukaryota; kingdom Metazoa; phylum Chordata; class Aves; order Passeriformes; family Menuridae; genus Atrichornis; species Atrichornis clamosus. The sequence continues at coordinate 8,182 of WBMZ01009267.1, read as the reverse complement.
TGTTCCCTTTCCCTGGAGGGCTGATTTCTGGTTCTAAAATAAGACTGTCATCTTGGTCTCTGTCCATCCTCAAACTGACTCATCTTTCATTATTAATTAATTCCAAGGTCCCTCCCCGCCAGCAGGCCTGAAACAACAATTAGAAGGTGTAAAGATTTAAATACCTTCTGTCAGTGAAGCGATGGCTCTGGAGTGGCAGACAAAGATAACTCCTGATCAAGTCTTTGCAGGGTAGCTTTGAATGTTGTTTGCATCTCTTTTGCCTGCTTAATTTTTGTTGCTCTGCTCTTCCCCCTCTTTGCTCTACCCTCCAACTGAATTTTTGCTGAATACCCCACATGCAATACTTGCATATTATATCAGGGAAAAAAATCCAACCCAGCAGAACTGAAGCAATTTAACAGCAAATTTAACCTGCTGAGTCATGGGAAAAAGTGTCCTAAGCAGCAGCAAAAACTGGTTTTCTTGATAAGGTGAGTACTGAGAGATATGACCTCATCGTTCCTCACGTTTGCATCTAGTCTTAAAATACAAAGTATAAAAGAGCTGCATTGTACAACATTCCTATACAATGTTTGCACTCAAGGACAAAGCACAGAATATCTGCCACCACTCCAACAAAGTCTCAAACAATCTGCAACTGTTACACATCACTTGACAAAATATTCTCAAGATAGATTCTAAAATGCTACGAGCAATACAGTGATTTAATTATGTTTTGAAATTAAACTTACTTAGTTAAACTTGTTATTTCCATAAAGGTATATAAAAATGGAATCTTTCAGCCACAGTAAACCGTTTTACGTAAATCTGCTCGAGCTATTCTAATTTTTAACTCCAATTTAACAATCCTAAGAGAAAGACCTTTTCATCTTGACTGACTCTCTCTGTTGAGCTTCATTTCAACCTGGCCTTGTTTCAGCCACGCCTCCAGTCTGACAGGCAGACCCCAAACACATTAAATGCAGCATTTAGTTACCATACCTTCAACTGGTCTATCAAGATCTGTAAGTAAGCATCAGCCTCAGTAAGTTTCTTGTCAAAATCATGAACGCTGGGAACAAATCCCGAATCCACACCCTAGAAATAAATAAATAAAAAGCAAATATTTAATTAGTGTTTCAGAGGAGAAAAAAAATATAATAACAAAATGGTTTTGCCTGCCATCTGACTGAGAAAATGCTGCCTTGCCTCTCATCCTGCCACGTGCAAACACAGGCACACAGCTGAACACATTTGGCTTCTATTTGCAGCCAAATCACCAGCAGTAAATTGCTCCACGTTTTCAGAGGGGGTATAATCATCACACACCAGAGTATTTCATTACTTATGATTGAACAAATCCTCTTAAATTACACTGATTAAAGTTTCTTTATAAAATATGAAGGAGAATTCACATTTTTCTGAAGACTGTCTAGTGATTCCATATCCTAACATTTCAGATAGGGAAGCCCAAATCATACCCAATGGGATGACTGCACTTTACTTTTCACACTTCAAACAGTATTGCTCAACTCACAGCTCCCTAGCTAAGAACTGCTAAATCTCTTCTTAAATACGAACCCACTGTTGAGCTGAAAAGTTCAAAATTTTTAGTCCTGGTTGCCCTAGTTCCTTTGCAGCTATAATGATTTGCATCCTTCTCACTGTATTTGAATTCTGAGACTTTGTTGCTCATATGCCACCAAGGACAAAGTATCAGTGCCATGAGAATGATTACTTTTGTATTTTCTTGCTTGAAAACTTATTTCTCCTAATAACACTCAGAGCACACTTCTGCATATAACATAATCCCTACCTCTAAATATCTGTGTATTTAAAGACACAAACCATTTCCCACTGGGTTACATTTTTAATTAGAGGAAAGAAAAGAGAAGATTCTTGATTACTTCTGCCTTCATGCACATATGCCATGTAAACACACTGAAGGTTTATTTATAGAATACCTTTAATGCAAATGGAACTGCAAACCAAGTACTGAAGCACACCCAGTTTGAGAAAATTGTACACTGCAAGATAAATATATATAGGTGGAAAAAAACATGAAGAATAAACAAGCAAACCTCAATTATAATAGAAACACAACCCTGAGAACATCACAGCAGTGACAACTTTCCCACTAGCCTAAATACTTTCACCCGTGTTCATACTGATCTCAAACACATCATCTTCACTTCAAACTCTTATGAAACCATCAGCTGCTGTTTTAACTGCTGAGAATCTCAAGAGTCTGAACATGTAAAGATCAACCAGTGGGGAAAACACATTTCATGTGGGGGAAGATGGGCAACCTGTATTTATAAAACTCCACACCAGTACAACATTTTATTTGGCAATGTTTGCTCTGTCAAAACAGATAATCTCTTTTATTTTTGTATGTTAATAAGCCATCATATTAAGAACTTTATTGATGGCTCTTTAGAGGTGTGAACACTTGTGTGCAGCAGAGTAATGACTTGCTCTTACCTCTGTCCAGCTGTATGCACAGTATCACACACAGCCTGAAATATAAACCCATCTACTGACTGTAGAAAAGATTATTCTTTACCCATTTGCTACAGACAAACACTCAGATCTTGACAACAGCTCCACATGAGTACATCTATCCGTACAGATGAGCTTGTAAACCAGTATTAAAGAAAGATACTTCACCCTGTTTCAGACAGTCAACACCAGCCAAATTTAGAAATCGTGTTTTGAAACAAGGAGAAGGGAGGAGAAAAAACCAAAACTATTTTGACTATGACAAGAAAATACAAAAAGCACTCAGCGTAACAAGTTATCAGAAAAACTAAGAGGCAGAAAGGAGAGTGCTCTCAACAAAACAACTTCTGATACTCTCTCAAACTAGTTTAAATTACACCGAAACTACATCTGAAATCATGTGAAATTAGTATTCTATTTCCTTATTGAAAATGGAATTGTGTGTACAGCTACCAGCCAAAAACATCGGTTCAGCAAAAGGTCCTGCAAGCTCAGTTAAAGATTCTGGAGGTCGGGTTTCATATACCAAATCACATGAACCATACAGAAAATTTCTGCTGAAGATACTGTACACAGAAATAAAGTTTACAATGCATGTTATCTGTATGCTGCATCAAAATGCTGATTTTTATTTCAGCCAACACTCTATGACTACTAATATGCAGCTGGTATTTTTAGTGGTGGCTTAAAGATAAAATGCCATTCATAAATTTCATGGTCTTAGCACTAAGGGAAAAGCTGATCAAAACATTCAGTGTTACAACTGAGCAGACACCCACATCAAACACAGAGTGAAAACTGTAACCTAAAAATTTCTATTAGAAAATTAAAACTTCAATCAATGTAAAGAGAAAGCCAGAAAACCAAGTATAGTGTCAAGTTGACATGCACAGAGATGAAATATGAAAATAATTTTGCAAAGAAGCACAGGTACTTAAAGATGTAGCACTTCACTATTTTGCTCTTGGGTTAAGAAGAAATTTGATAGCCTACTGAGCAAATTTATTAGTCTGTGTAAAATGAGTTTAGGTTAATAATTTTAAGTTCTCACAGTTTTAGAATTGAAAAACAAAGATAATTGGAAAGGTAAAGATATAAAGATTAGCAATACCACCCTGCATAAATAGAAAAACAAAAAATAAAATCAGTATTTCACCCAGCAATAATTTAGAAAGAGCAGATATACAAAGTGCAGATGTGCATAACAAATCCTTATTTCTTGATTATCTAGTCACCCAAAGACACAGTAGAGGTAAAAAGGAACCCTTTCTCTCCTTCTCTGCCATGAAGGAAATTAGGCTTCAAAAGAAACGGGTGAGCAGAGTCAATAGAATGGCATTTAACAGCTTGTTAAACTTGTAAATTAGGAATCTGCACATCTGAACTAGCAATCAAATTTTTATGAGGAACTTGTATCACACACTGCTCACCTATTCACAGACTGACAAAACAGGTTGCCTGCAGATATTGTTGAACTTCCACCCTTGGAGGGCAAAGTTCCAGACTCAATTGGATTTGACCCTTGACAACCTGATCTAAGGTGCAAGTTTGTTTTGCAATGAGAAGGCTCTTGGAACAGGAGATTTCCAGAGGTCTTCTCTGACTGAAGTCATCCTGTGATTCTAAAATAAGTATCTCTAATTTATGAAAAAGAATAGGAATCAGACGATTTTAGATCTTCAGAAATAACTGATTCTAGCTTACTGTCAGTACCTATCTGAAGCTATACAACTTGTTTTTCCACTGAGTAACCACCTCTGTTTGTAAGAACACTGTTTTCTTCAAATAATGACTCCGTGTCCATGTAACTTTAATAGAATTAACAGTTATAATACTAGATGAAATAGCTGCAGAGACAAGAAATTAAAAAATACTTCTAATCTTCCCACCACCTCCCATGCCAAGAAGTTTGGTGTCAAAACAAATTGTCTGGAGTCTGACTCCTCCCCACTAAGAAGACCATATTGATAAGAACTCTAGAGAAAAGAAAAGAAGGTACCCTAGCATTCTTTCCCTCATCCTCCCTGCCTCCTACAACTTCAGGAATGTCCCTCCCCTGCAGGCCACATCAAAAGCTTGAGGACCAGACTCTACAGGGCACATCTCAATCCCAGGGTTTGCTGGAGGAAAGAGGGCCCAGCAGCACACTGAGCTACCCAGTCTGAGGCCTCCCAGTGGGATCTGTGTGATTCCCAGTGAGGTGGAGTGAGCAGACAGGATGGTTATCCTAGTAAAGGATGGGGTTAAGTGAACACCTCCCATGTTAATAGTCCTGCAAAATTATTCCCTTCATACACAACCCCTTTTTTTCTGGCGGGGTTAAACAGAAGGGCAACAACAAAATATAACTCAATGAAAAATACATATTATTTGCCTTATTTTCACTACAGAACTGCTAGCACTAAGGGAGTTTACATGTTGTTGTACTCCAAATTAGAAGTCACACATATCACCAATGCATTTGTATTCAAAACTTGTCCATGCTGAGAAGTAATTCAGCCTAATTTAAACCAGTTCTTTCAAACTCAGATGGGATGAAAAGATTGCATCATCCTTAAAAGAAGCATATCAGAAAAATTCAAATATGTTTCTCAAATAAAAGCATTACAATAATAGCTTTACTGGGGGAGGAAGAGAGAACACTGTAGAGAGCGAACTTTTTTATCTTTTTGAAGACACTTCTGCTACATTCTTCATCTAATTAGGATTCCAAGTCCAACAAAAAATTATTGTGCAAGTTAGTTTAAAGAAGTGAATCAGAATGTTTTCCTTTCATCCACAATATCTCATTAGAAACATATCCCCTGCCTACATCATGTTGAACACTGCCTATAAGGACCACTGACTAAAAACTGAAGAAAAACAGCAAATCAACTTGTAAGTCACTAAACAAGGACACTTTTATGGCAAAACCAGCCCTATTTCTTTTCCTCTGCTAGATTTTTATGTAAAATTTAAAGCTCAGAATGTAAATCTCTCAAGATACGTTTACAAAAAAATATATAAGTTCTGGAAAGCATATGACTCTTCCAAACAGTAAGAATATTGCAATTCTCACAGAAAAAATAAAGAATTCTACTTTGCAAAACACAAAATGCTTAGCGAAGACTGTGTAGCTACAGAAATTATCAGGTCTTCTAGGAAAACAGAAAGTTCAGAAAATAGAAGTATTTACACACTGATATAGAATTCTGTCTTTAAAGCATAGGTTACAATTCTGAAACTTCACAACAACTAAGTATAGCCTAGAGTCCCATTCCTTTACCTTTATAATCTATAATCACTGTAGATAATGCACATGTTCCAAGGTACTCACCCACTATCCTGGTTATTTTGTTAGCAAAATCTGAAAAGGGCAGCATGGCTGTTACTAACCTGCCCTTCCACCAGCACCTGAAACACTTCTATACTGGATATACTCTTAATCTAAAAGAGCCTGGTTTTAGTTTTGTGCAAGCATTCTTGACTTACACTAGAAGCAGCATTGAAAAGCCAGTGAGTAGCTATAATATACTTAACAGTATAATATATTTAACATATAAGAAAGTTTTACTCCACGTTTTATTCTTGTTTGCAGCTTTAGAAAGGTCATAAAAAGATCTTGGTTAATGTGATACTACGTGAACTGCTACTATCAACATTTCATAAACACTTCACACCAACATAAATGAACGGGAAACAAATCAGTTCCCATCGTTTACTCTTGCCTTTACTCTCCTCTTTCTTTTGAGTCAGCATAAACATTTACCTTGCCACATAAACAACTCAATGTGGAAACTAATCAGGGCTAAAAATAAACTCAGAAAGAGGGAGCAGCAGGAAAAGCAATTTCAATTTGTGCTAGTTCTGAATCCAGTTCCAAACTCAACTCTTCTTGCCACAATGCCTCTTCTCTTTTGCTAGGAAAACAGAGACAGGACTGCTTCCAGCAGCAGCACCAACTCCCACATGTTGGTGCAGCCATGGAGTAAATCAGTGTTTAAACTATTCACAGCAACCATCACAGACCCCCTTCTTAGAATCAAGTTTTCTTACCCTACTATTTGCTACTCAGGAAGTAAACATCTTGTTTCAATAATGGAATTATCAATCTACAGAGCAATTAATTTTTACTTAATTCCTTTGTTCTGACAATAATTTCAGTTCCTTTGCCACTTAGGGGCTGAAATAGTTTAGTGTAGATCAAAGAAGAAAGTTACTGTGGTCCTAAAAGACCTGAGCTATCCATTACAATTCATGAGACAATTCCAGAGCTAAATTCCACAGCCTAAAAGTGCTTGTAGCACTAGGGTGTTACTAGGGTGTGCTTGAAAGACAACAGGGAAAGCAGGACAACCAGAAGCATGTCCTGTCTGAATGGGACTGCTGGTTGACACAAGATGCTGCAGAGGAACTACAGAAAATTGGAGATAACTTATGTCCCCACACCTCTGCCCAGACAAACAAGGAACTTAAGCCACAATATGCCTTTCCCCCATGCACACCCTCCCCCTTGCCTCCCATGGGTATGAGGCAACTGATGTGCTGCCACTGCAAAGCCACAGGCCTGGTAATGCCACAACAGAAACAACTTGGGGGGATAAGGGGAAAAACACTGGAGGGTTCAGAATGGTATTTCCAGTAGTGTCACACCATCTGTTCAATGACTTTTCTATAGACAAAGATAATACTAGAACAACCATGTGTATTTTTAGCACTAGCTTCAATATAAGTGCATACGAAAACACAGCAAGCAGAACAACATACTTCAGTATCGAAATTCAGTAAAGTAGGCTTCAAGCATATCTTGAACATTTCCTCCCTGTTGTTGTTCCCTTTGGATACAACATTACTAATTGTCAGCCCTCTGGACAGTTTAGATCCCTTTACTCATTCTTGTCTTTATGACTCAGTTCCTTGACTGTAGCTCATTTTAAGGCTTGGGAAAAGGGGGGCAGAAGAAATGTGTTTTATTAAGTGTTACAAAAACATTTCCATTATAAAGACTGACGGACAACACAGTAGAACATTTAGGCAAAAATAAAAGCAGCAAGATTAATCAGACTAGAGAACACGCAGACACCACTTCACCTCTCCACCTCGCATTAACTCGTAATCCTTCCTGATTTGGTTCACACAACACACGAACCACCTGGGGTTTGGTACAGTTTCTCACATCTCAGATGTGTATTTGATACAGTGAAGTAAAACTTTAACTCTGACTTTCCAAACTTGAACACTCCCATACCAGAACAGGCAGACTGAGAGCAGTAAGGAAATATGAAAAAGACTCTGGAAAGATACAACATTTTGGATAAAACCAGATGCCTAAAGGGTTTATGTGACTGACAACCACGTGTTTTGTTTGCGACAGAAACTAAGAACCTAAGAAAATGCCTTTACAGAAAATAATCTCTGCCGCGGCACTCAGACCCTTCCATCCCGCTGAGCCAATAATCCCCCAAAGAACCCCTTTGACTGTTTTGTCCGAAGGAAAAGGAAAGCGAAAGAACATCAAGTGCTTGAAGTGCCGTTTTGTTTAAACGCTATTGAAGCCAAGGCGTGTTCCTATACAACGAGCGCCTGTATCCGGATGGAAGCATCCCTGCGGGTGCGCGGGACCCGGCGGCACTCGCTGCTGCCAGCAGCCGGAGCCACCGCGGGGGCTCCGTGCCCGCCGCGCGTTCCCGGGGCTGCCCGGGCGGGGCAGGGCAGCGGC
>WBMZ01009266.1:1877-72694 GCA_013400975.1 Atrichornis clamosus | reverse complement strand
CTTTTCTGTTAGTATAATAAATGAAGTTTTGTATCTTCAAGTAGTTTGCCTGTTTTGCCTGTGGTTTTCTCTCGAGTCTTTAATCACAAAAATCGTGGACGATTTGATTTCTTTTTTTCCCCCCCCTCCTCTGTCCGGCTGCGAGAAGGGGTGGAAGTCAGCAAGCCTGGGGAGTTCCTGGCCTCTGGCCAGGCTCAAACCAAAACACCTCTCTTTCTTAGAGGTCTGTTACACCACCACCATAGTACCTAAGATGCTGACCAATCTATTGGCAAACACGAAGAGCATCTCTTTCTCAGGCTGCATGGCACAGCTTTACTACTTCATTTCCCTGGGAGCTCCTGAGTGCTACTTCTTGGCAGTGATGGTCTATGACTGATTCCTTGCAGTGTGTCAACCCCTGCAGTATGGCGTGGTCATGACTGGTGAGACTTAGATGTGTCTGGCTCTGGGCTGCTGGGTCACTGGTGTTCTCACTGGTGTTCTGCCCTGTCTGATGGTCTCCAGATTGCATTTCTGCAGTTACAACCTCATTGATCATTACTTCTGCGATATATCTCCACTACTGAAGCTCTCGTGCTCAGACACTACTGTCCCAGAAGCTGTCATCTTCATCCTCTCTGTCCTGGTCCTTTCCAGCTGCTTTCTGTTGACTCTTGTTTCATACCTCCTTATAATCCTCTCCATCCTGAAGATACCTTCTGCTTCTAGAAAAACAGTTACCTTCTCCACCTGCAGCTCACACCTCATGGTAGTGACTATATACTGTGGTTCAATGATTTTCATGTATGTCCGTCCCACCTGCAACTGGTCCTCAGAGCTCAATAAAGCTGTTTCTGTGCTCTACACACTGGTCATGCCCCTTCTGAACCCAGTCATCTACAGCTTGAGAAACAAGGCTTTCAAGAAGGCCTTGGGAAAAACAGACCTCAGACACTGTCACCTTAATTCTTTGTAATTTGGGAACGCTTCAGTGGTGACTCTGGTGACTATTCAGGCTCTTTGTGGTAGACTTTTTCTCCTGATTTGCCTGGTCAGTTTTGGGGGTATTTTTGGGGGGGAGGTTGCTTGTTTTGGGGAGGGGTTTGTAGTTGTTAGGGTTTTTTTAATTCACTGATTCAGAATAAATGTCATTCTGTTTTTCTCATACATTACTTTTGGCACATAAAACCAACCTAGTGACATAAAAGAGTATATTTGTCTTTTAGGAGGAAAACATCTCAGAAACACATTTTTATTGTTACTGCATAGTAATTTAACACTATAAGAAATTAATGTGATGTACCTTGATTTATTGAGTGTACTGTTCATTTTTCTTCTTCATCTTTAGGCAACACCTCAGGTGCTGAGACATCAGTGCATACTCTCACATTAGTAGGTGTAGAGTACTGAGTACATCTCCTAGAGACTGTGAGATATGAAAGAGAACCCACAGGAGACTTGCATCCTTCTGTAGCAACTGCTTTATTCCATTCAATGACCCATGGACCCAAAAATGACATTGGTGATAGGGACTGCAGAATGAGAACAGTCTGAAAGATACAGAGCTTGCCACAGTGCTGCTAAAGACAGACATCAGAGCAAGCACTCTACTGAGTTCTTGATGTTGCCTGCATCTGGAACAATTAAATTGTCCATACCCATGTCTTCTCACTGTCTCTGGCCAGAGCCAAGGACAGAACTGCACCAGAGCCTGGAGGCTCCTCTGAAGACCACTGTCATAAGACCTTCAATGCAAACAGGAGTGAGAGCGGTACTGCCTGACCTCAGCCACCCATCATTACAAGCCTTAGCCTAATCAGGTCAATCAAATCAGGAGACACCCGAGCTCCTGGGAGGCTGCAGTGGCTGCACAGCAAAGATGCCTGGGCAGAGGTATGTCAGCCTGGCCACATATCACTGCTGTCCCCCTGTGGCAAGAAAAGGTTTTAAAGTGAAAGATTTGGCAAGAAGGCAAAACAGAGTTATTTTCACTTAAGATGACCTTGCAGCTGGGAGATGCTAATAATATTCACTGTGGGAAATTTCAGGTGGTTTTTTGCCTGTGTAGAGAAGTGACATTTCTGTAGAGGATAACTGAATGCTGTAAAAGACCTAAAAAGCATTCCTCACAGGTCTAGGCCTCCCTAGGGGGGAAAGACAGATAAGAAGCTTAGAGACTGTAAAAACACAGCCTTATGAAGGACTGTGCCCGCACCAGGCCCAATGTTATATTATAGTAGGGAACTGGCCTGGCATGTGCACTTTTCACCCTGCTGAGATGGAATAAGCCTAGCAGTATATGTGTTCCTGTTTTGCCAGTGTGGTGGTGGAATAAGTCTACTCTTTACACTTCAGCTGTGGCTTTTGGCTGTCTTGATTACCTACATATATTTGGTTCACACAGCCAGTTGGGGCTTTATGGGAGTGTTGATTGGGCACTTACAGCCTCATAGTAAATACAGGTCCCTGACACTGTATTTTGACATTGAATTGTGTGTAGTTTATATCCTCAATAGAATTTTGGAAGTATGGGATTAATTAATTTATGCCCAGGTTTTCAGATTTTATCAGTTAAGGATGACTCTGGTAGACTGTAATCCCAAGGGGATCCTTCCCTGCCAGCCTGTGGCTATAGGGCTGTGCTCCAGCTGCAATCAACACACACACACCAACTCACATGCACACACACAATGCATACAGCAGGTCAGCAGTGAGAGGTGAACAGTGCCTTTACAGGCACCTACACAGAGACAAATGACATTACATATGACACGAGCACACATCCTGATGATAGTCACTCTGACTGCAGCTGGGAACCTCATTATTCCCACATTGGTGATATTGCTGAGTATTTCCCACGGAATTTGTCCTCCTAATTTTTCACCATCCTGCCAAGAACACCTGCACTGTCTTAAATATTCTTATCAGTCACTTCATTTACACTTCAAAAAAAAAAAAAGGACACCGTGTAGAAAGCTTTTGGGAAACATATGCCTTAAAGGGAATGCTACTGAAAATGTTTTTTCTCACTTTTTGGGGTTTGGGGTTTTTTTGCATTAAAGTGAAAAAATAAAAGTCATCAAAATCTTTATCTTTCTCCAAATTTCCAGATAAGAAAAAAATGAAGAGTCAAAAATATCTTAGATACCTCTCTGAGGTTTACATGATGCTGAAGATGACAATGTGTTTTAAATGTTTTCTTTTATTTTCCTGGAAGCATAAATTAGTAATTTAGACTCATATGTTCTTTACAGCTGTCTCGGTTTTAGAGACACTTTAAGAGAGGATGCTCCAGAGATGAGTCCTCTCCTCTAAAGGGGTCCCAGTAAGCCCTTTCCGCAAATAAAAAATGAATAACAGTAGAGGAAAGTGAAAAAACCCCAATGGTTTATTAACAAACAGAGGCAAGGAGAAAAGGGTAACAACAGCTAAAAACACTCACCCCAGAACAAAATGCCGGAGAATGCCCCTTCCCGACACGCGGTGCAAAATGGCGCCGGCTTTCCCCCCGAGTACCGGAGCTCTCACGCAGCCGCAGGCCAAGGTCCGGTGGGCGTCCGGTGCTGATCTCCTGCCCCGGCCGGACGCAGCAGAACGATCACGGCGGGCAGAGCAGCTGAGGTGGAGCCTCTCGATGTTTCCCCTGGCTCGGCTCGGCTCGGCTCGGCTCGCAGGGGCCCGGGGCCGGAGCGACGGCGGGCGGCCCCGCCCTTGCCGCTGCGGTGTCTCCTGCTTCGGACCAGCAGCTGCTCAGTTCACCTCAGAGCTGTCTCAAGGTCGCTGCTGCAGCTTCTCCAAGCCACGGAAGGGAAAAGGGGTTTTGCCTGGGCCAGGAACCACGCCAGCCGAGCAAACCCCACACTGCACAGCCACGGGAAACCTGAGCCGCGAGGCTTCAAACCCACTGCGCCAAGAAGCCCCCATCCCTCCCCCAGCCCCACACACACCTGGTCCTGGGCCTTAAAGGTACAGCAGCCATTTTTTGGGCATAAAGGGGACAATAATGGAATAGACCATAGTCACCGATCACTCCAAGACAACAGCCTAAACTATATGAGCTGATTCACAGCCCAGGTTTGAGTTTTGAGTTTTGAATCCATGCAAAAGTCCGTAGCTTGCCCTGTATCATCACAACTGTACTGCATATCATTTGCAGCAATCTTTGCCTCCATACTGTCCCCAAACTTTTCATGCCTGTGCAGTCAGAGTCACATTCTAGGGATCACACCGTTGCCCAGCAGCTCTTTGCAAGGCCATTTCAGCAGCAGCAGTGTTGCCACTGACAGGACCAGGAACTGTCACCACATGGGAGTATGACACCCCCAAAATGTTCCACAGCAGCTGAAAACTGAGGAAGGCTCTGGGAGCTGGAGCACAGCCAGTATTGAACCAAGCCGTCCTGGAAGGGATGTACCCCTCTGCTTGCATAGCCTGCCCCCAGTGATGAACACATTCCTCCTTCCAGATGCAGTTCCCAAAGGCTGAGACCATATACTTGGTGTCACAGTGACAGCAGATCCTGCACGAGGCTTGGAGAGAAGAGAGAAGCAAGAATCAGGTCCCTAGAAATCTCTCACCTGCTTAACCTGGCCAAAGCACAAGTAAATCAGAATCTCCCAAGTCCCAAATGGTAGTGAAACTTTCCCTGTTTAAAAATTGAAATGTTGTTTCCAAACTCCTATAAAGGCACAGAAATCCCTCTGAAAATACAGTCCTGTAGCATCTGCCCCCCCAGAGGCAAACATAAGACTCATTCCTGTAATATGCCATGAACAGTATCTGTTCATGGTCAAAGTGATCATAAATTTTCTAGTTTTGGGTTTTAACATGGCACACTATCCATATTTTCATTCTGAATGATGCTTCCCAAACCCCTCAGAGCAGAACTGCTCTACCATTTTCTTCAGCGTGACTGTGGACCCTCTGTCAGTGATGAATATTCTCCTGATAAGGTTTGATATTGTGGGTGTGTGTTGTGTCAAAAGTGTGGTATGAAAGAACATAGCTTTGAGTACCATACTGGAAAACTAAACCAAGATGGGAAAGTCAGGGCAAGGTCCTACCCTTGTTTATGAAAAGAGATCACAAGAATTATGATACCACTAAAATAGATTTAATCTTATTTTGGAATGGGCTAGAAGGGATCCTTGAAAAGATTTGACATTCTTGTGCTGCGAAAACAAAGGGAGCATGCTGCAGTCGAAGAAGGAAATATGCATGTATTGAATCTGGTTCTTGATTTCAGCATGAGTCTGAAACTGAAAATAGATGTCTCAGATGGATGAAATGAGCTGTGCCTCAGATGTGTCCTTTTCCCCTCCTTGCAGTAATGAGAGCATAGAAAGTTATCTCACATACCAGAAAATCAATCACCAGTCCTGGTTCAGTGTCAGTCCAGCCGATGGGATGCCCAGGACCCTGGAGTACCACCCAGGCTTGGTATTGGCACCATTTTACAGACCCCCACCCTGAAGATAGGTTTGTCACTTTCTCTGCAAATTAATTTTCATGCACAGTCCATTCTTTCATAGCTCTCTGGAAGTGGGTTGGAGGCTTTGGGGGTCTTGGGGTGGTCTTAATCCCCCACACAGTCTATGCCCACTGCTCGGTGCTGTGTTGTGCTTGTCTCCAGAACCTTTTTTTATGCTATCCAGGAACAAGGATGTTTGTCCTGGAAAAGTGCTGCCCTACCTCCACATGTCTCCTCCTTCAGTCACATCTTGTTCTTTCTCACAGCATGTTATTACCAACAAACCTTGGTTATTACCAACAATTCTTGGTTGTTATTACAAACAATCACCTGGATGATGGAAAAAACCATGGTGAAACCCATATCTTTATTTGGTTTCTTTATTTGGTAGTGTCAGTCATGGGAAGGAGCAGTGGGTGTGCACTTGGTGGAGCTTGACTCTGTAAGGATATCCCAGTTTCTGCAGGTGCTTGAGCAGTTTGTGGAATTGTAGATCAAAGCATGGCTTACTGCAGACACCCTCAGCACTAAGGCCAGGGGCCAGCTCCCCTCCCAGCTCTGCAGAAGTGTTCTCAGCTCTTGGCTTGTGTCCATCTATTCTTGTGCAGCACCTGTTGGCAAAACACACCAACGGTTTGACAAGACAACTTCTCATTTATGACAGGTCAATATGCAAATCATAGAATCATAGAATAGGACCACAGAATGTCCTGAGTTAGAAAGGACCCACAGGGGTCATTGAAGCCCAACTCCTGGTCCTACGCAGACACCCCAACAATCCCACCCTGTGCCTGAGAACATTGTCCAAATGCTTCTGGAGCTCTGGGATCCTTGGGCTATGACTATTCCTTGGGGAGCCTGTTCAGTGCCTGACCACCCTCTGGGGGAAGAACCTTTTCCTGATATCTAACCTAAACCTTCAAACTTCAGGCCATTCCCTTGGGTCTTGTCACTGGTCGCACAGTGCAGAGGTCAGAGCTGCCCCTCCACTGCCCCTCAGGAGGAAGTTGTAGACAGTTGTCACTGCTGCCCTCACTCCCTTCCAGGCTGAACAAGACAAGTGCCCTCAGCTGCTCCTTTTATGGCCATTCTAAACACTTCACCATCTTCATGTCCTTCCTCTGAATGCTTTTTAACAGCTTTATATCCTTCTTATATTGTGGCACTCAAAACTTCCCCCAGGACTCGAGATGAGGCTGCCCCAGTGCAGAACAGAGCAGGACAATCCCCTCCCTTGCCCAGCCGGAGATGCTGGACCTAATGCCCCCCCAGGACACGGATGTCCGTCCTGGCTTCCAGGGCACTGCTGACTCATGTTCAACTTGCCATTGGCCAGGACCCCCAGATCCCTTCCCGCAGCACTGCTCTCCAGCCTCTCACTCCCCAGTCTGTCTGTGCATCCAGGGTTGCCCCACCCCAGGTGCAAAATCCAACACTTTGTTAAACTCGTATGGTTGGTGGAAACAAGGCCAAGAAAGGCTTTTGATCTGGACGTAATTGCACCAAGCACTTCCTGTCAGGAGGAAGACTTTGCACAGTTCATGGGTTAGTTATGATTTTGAAGAAATGCATGAGTCACTCCAACAGAAGGAAATCATCGTATCTCCTCCCCCTGAAAGGGCAGTTCCAGATTCTTTGGAGGTTTGAGCTGCAGCAAAATAATACTGGCCTGGGTATGAGTGCATTGGAACCCAACTACTGGATCAAACAGATGTGCCTCACAGACTTCTTGGTGTAAAAGGTATGTGAGCTTTAGCTTTCTTGGGTTTAGATTCCATACATTTTTCTTTTATTGAAACTGGTTTTTGTGGGCTTGGTGTGGTAAACTGAATCATGGATTCCTGTTTTCTAGACTGTTATATAATCAGTGCTAAACCTTAGTGCACTGCTTGTGTTGGATTTCAGCAATTACTGCTTTTGAGAGCTGACAATATGTTTACCCAGACCAAGGACCTTAAAGAGAATATTACTTTCATTTGAAAAGAGCTGTTACTCAGGAAAAGTGAAAAACAAAGGAACCCAACCCTACCTTGAACAAGACTAACTCAACACTGTCCCCAAAACAAACAAAGCCAGGTAAAAGGCAGTACACTGAGAGCAACCTTCCAAATAAGTTTATTTTCCCTGGCTGTTTTAGTTGGGTTCCAACTGCAGGAAATAGAGTCCATAGTTGAGCAATAGTATTAAAAAGAAGTTGATTTTCCCTGTGAACATGTCACTACTGATGGTATTACAATCCTTATAAATCTAAAGTTTCCACCTTTACAGAATCATCCAATCAAAGATTCATAGAATCCCACAGTGGTTTGGGTTGGAAGATAATCTATTTCCATCCACTTGCCCTGGTGAGGATATATTTGATTATATCAAGTTGTTCAAAGCCCATCCAACCTAGCCTTGAATGCTTCCAGTGATGGGGTATCCACAACTTCTCTGAGAAACCTCTTCTGGTGTCTCATCATTCTCATCATAAAACATTTCTTCCTTATGTCCAATATAAGCCTAATCTCTTTTAGGTTAAAACCATTGCCACTTTTCTTGTCACTACGGACCCTGCCAAAAAAATCTTTCTCCATTTTTATTACAACCCATCTTTCAGTATTAAAATACTGCATTAAGGTCTCCCTGGTGTGTTGTCTTCACAAGTCTGAACAACTACAACTGTCCCAGCCTTTCTTAACAGAAGAGGTGTTTCAGCTCTCTGCCCATATTTGTGGCTGCCTCTGGACCTCCTCTAACAGGTTCATGCCTTTGTTGTGCTGCGGATCCCAGAGATGGATGCAGCACTCTGGGTGGACTCTCACAAGAGCAGAGATGATTGTGTCCATCGAGCTGCTAGTCATGCTTCTGTTTATGCAGCTCAGCAGACAATTGCAAGAGCACACAGGCAGCTCAAGGCAAATCTTTCACTCCCTGGTATCCCCCAAATCCTTTTCCACTGATCTAGTCTCAATACATGGAATTATGGAATCATAGAATGCGTTGGCTTGGAAAGATCGTCTCATTCCATCCCTCTGCTACTGGCAGGGACACCTTCCACTATCCCACGTTGCTCCAAGCTCCCTCCAACCTGGCCTTGGACACTTCCAGGGATGGGACAGTCGCAGCTTCTCTGGGAAATCTGTGCCAGGGCCTCACCACCCTCACAGGGAGGGAGTTTCTTCTAATACCTAATCTAAACCTGCTCCCTGTCAGTGAGAAGCCACTCTCCCTTGTCCTGTCACTCCAGACCCTTAGTCTCTGAAGTAGTCTCTCTCCATCTGTCTTGCAGGCTCCCTTCAGGTACTGGAAGGCCAGAACAATCACAGTTCTCTCAGTCTTTCCTCACAGTAGAGGTGCTCTAACCCTCTGATCAACTTGGTGGCCTCCTCTGGACTACACCAACAGGTCCATGTCCTTCCCGTGCTCCATCTCCCTGCTTGCATTGATACTGGGGAATTGCCCAACCCAGGAGCATGACTTGCACTTGGTCTTGTTGAACTTGTTCACGTGAGCCTACTTCTCAAGCCTATCAAGGTTCCTTCAGCGTGGTGTTATCTGCAAACTGCACCTTCCCCTTTGCTGTCATCTGCAAACGTGCACGGTGTCAATGATGAAGGTACTAAACAGTGTTGGTCTCCATATAGCCCCTTGTCACTAGAGGTTTCTATTTGAACATTGAGCCACTCTGTAACACTATGTAACATACACTATGTAACTCTTTGGATGCAGCCATCCAGACAGCTCTTTATCCATCTAACTGTCCCTCCATCAAACTTGTATCTCTCCAATTTAGCAGACAGAATGTTATAGGAGATCATATCTTTATCCAAACCGTCAAAATTTCCACTATTTGGATTAGGCTACCTCAGTGTCCTATAAACAGAGATAAAATGACAGCAAACTAAGAGGCAGGACTTCAAAAGGAAAGTCAACAAAGGTCTGCTTCCTCCTTTCCTTCTCTGCTGCAGCTTACAATCACTTCCCTTTATGCAGACAGCCAGAATAATTATTCCTCAACCACAGATGGGGAGGTGATAAAGGGTGTTTTGAAAAACTCAGCAAGAGCTTCTCTTATCCACATCAGATAGAGTTGCCTCCATAGGATGCCATGTCTGTTTTGATATAGGACTGACATGATTGGAGTGGCTGCCCACAAATAGGTAAAACCACAAATTCCAGAACAAAGTTCAGCAGGATGTGCTGCTGTGCTTCTGAACTCAGGGTCACTGGTGCTGGTCATGACCCCTGGTGTGCGGGAGTAAAGCTAATGGGGAGAAAACCTACTCACCCTTTTCTTTCCTACATAAATGGTGAAGAACGTGTGTGCAGGCATTTTTATACAACTGCCAGAGAGATGAAATGCAGATGGTGTTGGGGAGTGGAGAAAAAGCTGTGGAAGAATACAGGTGGAATCATTGCCCTGGGACAGCTGAGGATAGCTTTAGAGGAGAGGAAACATTACAGGTTGGTATTGGCCTGTGATGCCTTCCAACAGCATCCAGTGGGATCCACTGATCACCCCATGCCATGCTTCAGTTTCAGCATAACCCAGGAGAAAGTTCTCTACTATCCCTCATGTTGGATGTTGCTTTGCAGACAGTTAAGGGAAACATACAATGAGGGCCAGTGCCAGAGAAACCCTGGGCTGGGTGTTTACACTTATTTCTCAGATCTGAACTTTCCTCATTTCTCCTGCTCTCTCAGGCATTCTCCAAAATGACAAACAGCATCAGCAGGGAGGAGTATGTGAAGCCAGGACTGCTGAAGATGCACAAGCTATGGGTCATGTTGCTGGCTGTAGCTGCAGCCTCACTTGTCTCCACATGCTTTCTGGTGTTGAATGACAGGTAATGGAGGGTCAGGGTAGAGAAGCTGTGTCCCCTCAGTCCTGGAAAACAAGTGGGAACATGGAGGGTCTCTCCAGGAGGCCTCCAGGGGAGGAATGAATAGGGTAGGAGGGAAGATAATCTAGGAAAAGGATGCAGTTATGCTTGTTTGAGGTGAATATCTCAGGGTTGGAGTGGTTGCAGGCAATGCCATGAGATGGCCAAGGGGAGACTCTGGGATACAGGATTGTTGGGGGGAGCGATGAAGGAAAGCTGTGTGAGGATATGGTATCCTGGCTCAGTTTAACCCTTTGTGCTTTTTTTCACAGACTTGACATCAGTGTTCCAGAATCAGAAGCATGTCAAGGACTGTTGAGCAACACAACACAACCTCAGAAGTGAGAGTCATGTCCACAGGCGTGTTGGGCAGTGGTAAACAGGCAACTGGCTAAACAAGGTCACTTGGCGGCCTCAGTGAAGGCCCAAGGTGTAGGAGGGGATGCAACAGAGAGTCCTTTGTTTGCAGTAAATCTTTGTGAGAGCATTCAAGTTGCTTTCTTACAAGCTCTTTCTCCTCTAGGGTGAATGAAGTTTGGAGCCTGAGGCACCTGAGTTTAATGCAGAGCTGCCGCTGGAAGTTCAATGCTACTGCCTTGGCTGAATACAGGTGATGCCCATCAGTCACAGGGAAAAACTACTCAGTTCACCTATTTCCAATAAAATAATGACCAAAGTGGTTTATTAATTTATGCTTAACCCACAAGAGGTGATCTAGAAATTCAGGATCAAATATCAGTAGCAAAGCAGATAAACCAAAATGTTAAGACACTTACAAAATTATCAATATACAACTACAAATTTCTAAACACCTTTCTACAAATAAGCCCAAGAAATTCTAATCACACACAGCCACACACTGACACAGTTATATGCAAATCCCCCTCACAGGATGCCCTTGTACTCTTGATTTGGGGAACTCTTTCTGTTGTCTGATACACAAGCCTGTGGAGAAATGCCCCAAGAATCCACATATACACATTACTCATGTGGTGTGTCCCTGTTTGCTGCACCCAGTGCTGGCAGGCCACTGCCTGGATGCAGACTCTGCACAGAATTTGACTGGGAGGCTGCTCTGCCTGGCCTTGGCAGGTGTGCTGGTGAGGCAACTTCTGGCAGGGTCCGCTCAAGTTTTGACTGCTGCTCTTGCTACTCCATAGTCGTTTGGCCCTCATGGAAAATGTTTGTGTTCCATTCATATTTTGTTTCAGGTGACTCCTTCTTTATTCCAATAGCCTCTTGGTCATCTTCCTCTTTTTCATGATGAGTTTTGGGTGAATGTCTCCCCAGGTTTGTTTATTAGATTGATCCTCACACAATGGTTTACACTCACCATCATATCTACAGAGACGCAAACCTCCAGACCGTATTGTCAGGGTGGTCATGCAGGCACACCCATACCCACCATCCTTGCACTACACCTGTTACCCTGTCATATCCCAAATGTTGGCCTTTGACTTGACACAGCTGTGAGCTTATGAGGGAAGGGATGATGGACCGTTTGGGTTGAGAGTGAAGCTGAGGCTGAAGAAAGCAGGAAAGGTTTTGTCGTACTGACTAGGCTAAAAAGTGGAGAACAGATAGAAAATAGTCTGGAAATGTGTGCAGATAAGGAAGAAGAAAATGAAGGATGCATGGAGATGGATGAAAAGAGGGTGCCTGGTGGAAGTTGTTCTAACATAACACAATGCCTCCTTTGTGTTCCCTGTGTTTTCCCAAATTCATTTTCACTTTACAGTGTGATACTTGCTCACCTAATCCTCTACACCTGCTTCTACTGCAGCACCTTGCCTATCCCGCTGTTCTCATTCTCACCTCTCTCTCCTTTTTTATCCTGTGGCATTCCCCTTCATTCTGCCCCCAGACCTTCGCTCACTCTCTTCCATTCTCTCCCCCTTACAGGGCAGAGCTGGGGCACTGCTGCAATGCCTCAGCCTGGCTGGCTGTGACACAAGAAAACACACCCTTGGATTCCAAGCTGGTCTATGAATCCAGTCGCTCCAAGGGCCTGAAAGTCAGCAGTGGCTTGAAAGTCAGTGGTGGCTTGCTGGAGATCCTACCAGAGGTAGGAGTGCTCTTTGGTGGGCACTATGACTCACAGTCTGCATGCTCTTCTCTCATGTGTGAGAGTTGTGTGTTCACTCAAGTGTGAGTGTGAACACTCAAGTGTGTTCAGTTGGGAGGATATGTGGTAGGTCTTTACTGCAATTCTCTAAGGATGAGTGAATTTCTGCATTATGTTCTTTATAGAAATCCCCCTTTCAGGATCCTCTATACAAAACCTGTGCTGTAGTGGGAAATGGAGGAATCCTCAGGAACAGTAGCTGTGGCTCTAAAATTGATGAGCACCAGTTCGTAATCAGGTAATTGCTGCCAGCCTGTCCAGAAGAGACCAGCTGGAGGAGGGGGCTTTCATGGGAATAGGGTGAAGGTAGAGGAGATGGAGACACAGGAAAGGTTCTGAGTGGGGTTTAAGATGAGGGACTGGGGAAATGGTGTGTAGTATCACAGAGGGATGGGTAAGATGTCAGGATATCATGGAGCATTCTTTCTCATTTACTTCCTTTGCTTATCACCTCAATCAGGTTTAACATGCCTTCTGTGGACTTTCCTGATGATGTGGGCAGAAAGTCAAACATTGTCACTGTGAATCCCAGTATCCTTCATGTGAGGTAATAGATGTGGTAATGAAAAGAGAGGAACACACTTATGACTTTCTTTTCTCCCATATACTGTGTTCTTGAAGAGGCAATCTCTTTTACCTCTGTTCTGGGTCCTACCATGTAAGACCTGTCATAAAAAAAGCCATTGACATCTACTGACATGAGATTCTCCCTTCTGTGCAGAGGTATGCAAAGGAATACTGCAAGACTTGGAGTTGTTTGGAGCAGAATTCGATCAAAACTTAGTTGCTGTTGATTATTTTATCTTATCACTGGAAATTAATAGAATTTCCAGTCATTTCAGTGAGCTGATCCTCTCAAGAGTCATATCAAGACAGGCAGAGGGCCTCCCAGCTGCTGCTGTCAGGTGGAGCTCTGATGGGAACTATTTAATCTCATTCTAATCCTAGCTGCAGAAATGCTCTTTATGTTCAATGGAGAAAATAGGTACTCCTTGTCCTATAGTAGACATGTATAATGAGACAGATCAGATGTGATCCAGCTGTACTTTGCTTTCAGTGACTACAAAAGACATTTAGACAATTATCTCAGATGTAGATGTCTGTGTAGTAGATCTCTAAAGGCATCCACTCTCTCCCAGCCCTCCTAGCTCCACCAGTATGGGGCCTCATTCTCCATGATTTTTGAGGTGTGTGGCCACAAAGGTTTTAAATTTGAAGACACTAACAACCCTTCTGGATATTTTGAAGCAGCTCCTCTGGTCTATGATAGGTGCACTTGCAGATCTGGAACTCAGATCACCCAAAAGGCACAGAGTAAGGAAAAATGGAGGAAGAGCACAACTGGTATTTCACTGCTTTGGAGCAGAATAACATAAGAAGGGCAAGAGGGAATGAGGATGGTGTTGGCAGAGGGTGATGGTCCCACATCTCTTGCCTCACAGGTTTCGTGGTCTGAACGGTCGACGTCTGCCTTTTGTGAAGGCAGCAGCTTCCTATGGAAAGACTTGGTTTCTCATCCCAGCTTTCTCCTTCCCTGGCAATAATGAGGTTTCTTACCGAGCACTCTATGCCTTAGAGGACTCTGGCTCCCAGTCACAAGTACTCTTCTTCCACCCTCAGTACCTGAGTGCACTAAGCAAGTACTGGCGTGGTCAAGGTTTTTATGTCCGTCGCCTCTCTTCAGGTTTCATGCTTGTGAATGCTGCCCTGGAATTGTGCCAACACATTACACTCTATGGATTCTGGCCCTTCTCTTTGCATCCAGATGGCCATTCCCTGCCCCATCATTACTATGATGATGTGCCTCCCAATCAGAGGTTGCACATAATGCCCAAAGAGTTCGCTTACTATGTCGATATGCACTTTCGTGGTGTCCTGCAGCTGCACCTGGGACGGTGCTGAAGGCTCAAGACAAAGACAAAGAAACAGGGTCTAAAGAACATATGGTTTTAAACTGACAGAGGGCAGGTTTAGATTAGATGTCAGGAAGAAATCCTTCATTGTGAGAGTGGTGAGGCCCTGGCACAGGTTGCCCAGAGAAGCTGTAGCTGCCCCATCCCTGGAAGTGTTCAAGACTAGATTGGACAGGGCTTGGAGCAACCTGATCTACAGAAGGTGTCCCTGTCCATGGCAAGGGGGTTGGAAATGGATGATCCTTAAGGTCCCTTCCAACACAAGTCATTCTGTGATTCTGTGATTCTATGAATAAGATTTCTGCTGTTGTTATTATCTGTTCTGGGATCTTCTGATGTAACCACAGACCTAGATGCAAACCTAGAGACTTCGAGGATGGGTATGCCTCCATCTCTTTCCCACACTGTTCCATTCAGTAAGTAGCATTAGCATCAGATAATTTTAATGTTAATTAATTGGGAGTCACTAGTATTAGCATCAGATAATTTTAATATTAATTAATTAGGAGACATTAATTGTTATCTGTTAGTGGTTAAAGCATAATTACATTTTTAGTAAATAACTTATTTTCTTGCCAACAGTGTGAATTTATTAACTGCATTTCAAAGTTTGAGTACCCCATCTCAGAAGCTTTTATTTATCTAACATCACTTGTCAATAAAAAATTAAATGCTTGCCACACTTTTATTATACTTTGTCAGCTTCTGTTTGCTTTAATCACACTCATTTAGCTGATTCTTTTATTTAGTTATCTTACAAGCATTAGTCATAAATCATTCAGGTCTGCCTAATTGTCAGAGCTATGCAGTTAATCTTCATTTGTGCATTTGAAGATCAGAGTTAATCTGTCAGTCCTCACGGTCTGGTGGATTGCCAGCTGGGTGGTGACAGATGTGGACTGCAGGCTGGAGACTCCCATGAGCCTCCTGTGACATGCAGCAGCACTCTTCCCCCAGCACATGATTGCACAGCAAATCCTTCCTACACTCCAGCTGATTTAGACAGTTGTTCTATATCAGAGATATAAATGCTTCTCCACATTTAGGGAGTAGCCAGTATGGATTTACAAAGGGGAAAATCATGCCTCTGGCAGCTGCCAGACTTCTGTGAGAAAGCAACTGCCTTGGTGGATGAGGGGAGTGAGGTGGATATTGTTTATGCCTTCAGGGGGGATTTCAGTACTGTGTTCCACGACGTCTCCACTGATGAAATGATGAAGCACCATAGCCAGTGGACAGTCAGGTGGAGTGAAAACTGGCTGAATGACCAGGTTTCCAATATTGTGAGCACTGGCATGAAGTCCAGCTGCAGGTCAGGCACAAGTCAGCACTGACCTTACAGATCGAGTGGGAGCTTCAGACAAGCCCTGCCGTAGGCTCAGTATTGATTTTTTCTCATTAATATGTACAAGGGTCATGTTATTATAGAAAATCCAGGAACACGATTTTTCCAATACCCCAAAGTACCCATGATATTTTGAAGTTCCTTTTCAGTAGTGGGGGTAGATGTAGCATCTAATTTTGTAATGGTTTCATTTGGAATTACAGCCTGGCCCACTACCCATCAGGTTCCCAGGAATTTTACCTTCTTAGAGGGACCTTGGCACTTAGCTGAAGGCACTTCTATCCCCCTCTTCATTTAACCTATTCCGTATATCTTGTACTGTTGCTCTTACTGCACTTTCTTTCTCACCTCCTAGCAACACATCATCAATGTATTGATAAATCTCTACTCCTTCCTGAGTTTTTATTTGAAGAAGTTCAGCTCAAGCATTGTGTGACTGCTTGTACCCTTAGGGCAGGCAATTGAAAGTATATTGTGTTCCTTCCCAAGTGAATGCAAATTTGGGTTTATCTTCTTTCTGAATTGGGACCATAAAAACCACATATTTTATACCCAAAACTGCCATCCATTTATGTGCCTGCAGTATAGCAGTATAGTTGTAATATTTGGGAAGGCTGCAGTGAGTGGTCCTGTGTTCCCATTAAGCCTTCGATAATCAATAATTAAACGCCAGCTCCCATCTGCTCTTTTCACCGGCCAGACGGGAGAATTGTAAGCAGAATGCATCCTAAATATAATGCTTCTTTGTTCTAAATTTTTTATTTCTTCATTTATCCCTTGTTTGGCTGCAGGGGGTATAGGGTATGTTTTATATTACTTACAGTAGAAGCAGGCACCATCAAAGCTATTTTTAAGAGTTTGATCTTTCTGTCCTTCCCAGAAAGATTACTGTGGGGGGATTTTGTGAGTCCAAAGGATCAAATATCCCCATTTGGTAATTGCCATTTTTTTCCTTGAAGGATGTCATATCCTAAAATGTTATCTTCATGATCTGCAATTGCAAATGTATGTGAAGTCATTCTCTTTTCTGTGGAACAGACAGTACTTTTCCCATTCAAGCCAGTTTAATGAACCTTTTTATTTTTAAAACTTCGGTTTAGTTTCTAGGTGTCTGTAGGAGTAATTAAAGAGATATTGGCTGCAGTACCGATAAGGAATTTCAAATGTTGTCCCTTTGCTCCTACAGCCAAGTAAACATAGGGCCCATCCTTATCAGAAATCCATTGATATGCAGGAATGCACTGAGGGAGCTGGCCCAAAGGTCGCCCAGCACTTAGGCATTTTTTTCCTGCTATGTTGTAAAAGGATTGGGAGCGATCCTTTTTTCCTGTGCGGCACTTGGGTTTAAATCCATTGCTTTTCCTTCCCACACTCTCCACAGCTTGCATTAACTCTGCTATTATATTGTTAGCTTGTTTTCTTAGGGCAGCTTTGGGTATTCCCAAAGCCAAAGCAGTCCTCCATAATTCATTTCTTTGCTCTCAGAGAGTGCTAGGTTGGTGAGGTTTTTCTTTTCTCTCTGGTGGCTTTTTTTATACCACTCTCTCTCATCTCTCAGGGGATTTCTGCATTTCAGTACTTGGGCTCTCTTCCTCGTTTTCCCAGCCTACTTCTCTCGCATAGTTTATTATATGATGCAAGAGATCTACCCATGATCTACCCAATCAGTCTCCCCTGGAGTTGTATGTCGTGTAAAGCTTCATTATGCATTACACTTCTTTTGATTGCGTCTTGTCTCCCCACCAAATAACTTTCTAGTATAGTTGGAGCTCCTCCTGTCAGAGGTCTTAATATTCCAGGATCTACCTCTGTGGAGATTGGAATATCTCCATTTGCATGTTTGTGCATTGCTTGCAAACAGGCAACTTCTGTAACAGCAGCAGAGATGTCATTAACTGACTGCATAGGGATAAGGCAGGTTCCCCTCCTTAATCTTTATTCCTCCTGCCCAGTATGCAATTCTGCTGGTTATTGAATGGGGTTCATCAGGAGGGTCTGGTCCAAGGTACAGTAGAACACCTGCACCCCAGAACCCAAAACTCTCCATCCTATCCAATAATATCTGATCTCTCCGAGTGAGACAAACTCTCCACAGATATTCAGTTTCTGTCTCCCGTGCCCTTCATCCATATTTTTCTTGACAGTTTGCCAATTGCAGGGGATCCCAGGGAGAAATTTTGACTGTATTCCTCCTTTGACCTCCTTGGAGTCTGAATTATGGGTTTCATTTTAAATTCTGGAATTTCTTCCTCTTTAAGAGGTGGGGTTCTGTGCTTTCATCAGAATCCCATCCAACATTCTCATCACTAATTTCATCAGAACTTTCCTAAATATCGCCATCCCAATCCCTGGGTGATGTTATCAATTTTCTAATTTTTTTAACATCCAAACATTTGGGCTTTTTTAATAATGTCAGTTCTAATTTTTATTCCAAGGTTTTTGTTTTTTCCTTGGATTCTTTTAGCTGTTGTTTCAATTTGTCATTCTGTTATTGTAGAGACCTATATGCTTTCTTTCCTTTATTTCATTTCTCAAATTATAATTTTCTTTTATCATTTGTTCCTTCCATTGCCAAGCAGATTTTAAACATAGTGCAAGTGCATGACAAATGATACCTTTTCCTTTTTTATCTTTCAGCAATCCCCACTTTTCATCTATTTTCTCTTGTATTTTTCCCCACTCAAACCAAGTCAAGGGTCATCAGTTTCAATATGCACACTGTGCCTCGGTAGGGAATCTGCTAAGCCTTTGGTCTGTTTCTTTAAATAATTCGCCATTCTGCCTTTTGACTATGCCAAGAATATTACAGATTGAGTGGCCCTGCCTTAGGCTCACTTTTGGCAGCACCTTAAATTTAGGTGGCCCACACCTAAAATCACTTTGGCCCACAAGTTCTTAAGAATGGCAGATTAGGTCTGTTTTTAAATTAGTTATTTATTGAATAAACAGGAGGTAAAAGACAAAAGCCCTTAAACAGTTACTTACCACACAGTATAGAACAAAAAACTACCAGTAGATTACATAAAACAGTGCACGACATTAAGGTGCCTGTAATAAAGCTAGCAAAGAAATAGTATAGGTTAGGAGTCAACATAGTTCACTGCTGAAATGAGGATAGTGTACACAGAGCCCTTTCACTCAACCCCTGGGAGAGCAATCACAAAGCCAGTGTCCCAAACATTGGGGAGAAAGCCCCACACGTGTCCAGGGAACGTGCAGAAGATTTCTGCTTTGTGAAAGTTTGATGTAGCTTTTATGGTTTGTAAAGTGAAGTGTCTGTCAGTCAGAAATTCCAGCTTATCTTTTCATATCTTGCTACCAAGGCAAGATGTTTATTGCCAGCTGGAAGTGTCACTCCAGTGGCACCAAAATAAATCACTACAGGACAAGCTTTCCTGATTGAGTTATTTCACCTAGGCTCATGTGAAACTCACATGAAGGATGAGATGCCCTGCATTATTTCACCAGCTAATGAGCAACAGATAAGCTCCTGTGGCAGGAGTGAGATGCCCTGCTACAATACCAAGGTCAGCAGTATTTACCGTCTTCATGAATGATCTCCATGACCAGATAGGGTGCAGCCACAGCAAGTTTGCAGATGACCCACAGCTGGAAGGATTGATACAGCAGCGTGGTGGGCTGACCTTGACTGGATGCCAGAAATGGGCTGAGAGGAACCTCATAAAATACAGCCATGGGCTGACCTTTCTCCATCTGACTAACACAGACTTTGGTTGTCTTACTGGGGCAGTGAAGCCATCAGTGCTTGGCCTCATTACTTTTTGCTATCCAGTGAATACAACAGCCAAGAAATAATTTCTTTGTACACACCCACATCCTGCCTGCATCATCTCTTGATCTACAGTAAAATTTGACAAAACCATGGTCTTGAAGGAAATGATCATAATGGAGCAAACCCAAAACAGACATGATTGTGTCCTGATTGTTATGCTTGTGAGAGGGACAAAGGGGAAAAATTGTGGCAAAAGTGTTAGAGAAACACTGAATCCCATCAGGGAAAGGACCTCTGCAATTCTCTAGTGAAATCTCTAGCTTGAAGCAAGAAAGTGGATTACTGGTAGAGAGATCATTCACAATTATCAGTTCCCACCAACATTGCTGCATTAAGTTTTGAACCCTCATTGGATTCTCTAGAGAAAAAATAACAAATGTTTTCTACTCTGCATTGTCCATACACATAGTGCACACAGGTGTATGTTTTCTACTGATATTATTGCTGAAAAAGCCTCTTGGCCGAAGAGTTGCTGAGAAAAGGGACAGAGAAGCAGCAGGGTCCTGAATCGTTCCACTGTCAAATGAGAGTGGGATCAGCACTGCTGTCATCCAGAGGTTTATTTCAAGGTGGAAGGGTACAGACTACATATAACAAGAGGGAATTTGTTCTTCTGTTTTCACACTGCATTCGTTAATTATTCTCTCTGTGTCTGATACCTTCGAGCATGCTGGAACAGGACCAGATTTCTTTGGCTTGTACCTCATTATCTTGGTAATCAGTACATGTAGTTAAGGTGGAACAAGGAACCTTGGACATGTCAATGCAAGCACTACCATCAGCTGTCCAGGCAGGAGCAGAATTTATTATTTTGACTCCTTGCCTTTTCCTCAAGAATTTATGCAGCCATGAATTTGCCAGACTATCCCTGCCCACCCCAAACATTGGCATCTCCTTCCCTGAGCCAACCCCTGAAAAGGACCACTCTGTCCTGCCAGAAGCAGGTCTGGGCCAAGCATCAGATTCCATTATGCCCCATGCCTTCCCTTGGCCTCCTTCTTCTCCATTCTTTGGGAGTGGAAGATACTTTTCCTCCTTTCAATATGCCATTCCTTGCAATAAAACCAGCAAACTCATAAGTTTTGAAGAAAGTAAGGACCTAGATTATTTAACTTATTGGCCTGGAAGTGAAATGTGAAATGAGTGTTTGCTGTCTTTCCCAGTCAAGAGTATTCTGTAAAAATGTGACTGACAGGAGAGCTGGGGAATGGGGATGCCATGTGCCCTAAAACAGCAGCTCTCATATCCTGCTCCTGCTCACCTGTCAGCCCTGCTAGAGGCTGCAAGCTTCCCAGCTCTGCTAGACAGTGGAAAAATGGGATCCCACTTTGGGGGTGGGGGTTGTCCCTGGGCAGGTCTTCAAGTACAGATTTTTATGGTTTCAGTCCTGTTTTCCAGAAGACCCTTCTGCCCCAGTGGCACTTCAGAGGAGTGGACCAAGAGTTGGATAAGGACAATGGAAGTCTCTTTTGGGGGTCAAGGACAAAAAGTTTCTGAACACTTTGGCCTCTCTCAGAACTGTCATTTTCCCCCTGCCTCTAAGGATAACACAAAGTCAACCGTTCTCATGCAAGAAAACTCAACCCTTCAAAAAAATAAGCAGAAAAAGACCTGTTTCCAGAAAACTGTGGAAAGGTCCTGCTATGAAATGCCATTGATAATAGCAGTTGTGTTCTGAATGCTCAATCTGTGTTTAACCTTGCAGTGTGGGCAAGGAATGTACTGTTTCTGTGTAGTGGTTGGTCACTGCACATGGATTTGCATCTCATCCTCACTGGGGGGCTGATGTGTTTGCTTCCCAGAACCAAAGGAGAAGCTATGATTTGGAGGAAATGACATCTTGGTGCTTTCTTGGAGCTCCACAAAGTACGTCAAACTGGCCAGCAAATTGTGCCCAGGCAAATAGATGTGGTGTGTACCCCATGCCAAACCTTACTTCACAAGGATTCCCAGGGAGTGGAAAAGGGACAGTGACTGTGATATGTCCCTTGCCACGGGATGTGGCCTCTGGTCCTTTGAGAGGCAAGATTTGGCCGCCAGCATGAGCAGCATTGAGTGCAAAGTCCTTGCTCAGGCAATTGAATGGGATTATGAAGGTTTAGAAACCTGCTGTTAGACAGACCCTGCCATAAATCAGTCCAGATGCGGGAAGTCCTTTGTCCAGCCTTGGAAAGCAACTCCCAGTAGGACAGTTGGTCTTTGTCTCCCTGAGTCAGTCACCTTGTGGTCCTTCCCGGTTGGAGTGGATCTGGGTTGATGATCAAGAGACATGTCTGAAGAGTCCTCCAGGCTAAGCCCCTGGCCTTGAAAGATGCAAACCCAAGAAAGGGGGCATGGGCATGGCTCAATCTCCTGTGGGGATTGCTCAATTCTGCCTCCAATGGGCACTGTGGCTTTCCTAGTCAAAGCATCTGCCAATTATCAAAAGGAGATCTCAAGAACAGCACCAGCATTGAGGGCACTCTTGAAAAACTTGTAAGTATGCCCTTTTACCTTTATCTGGCTTTGAAGCAAGAATTTGTACCAGAAACCCAACTTGGTGATGATTGTACACCCACTGCATGCCACCTTCTTCTTGCCCCAGCTGTGCTGCTAAAGGAAACTGCTCATCTTCTGCAGCCAAGTGCTCCCTTGGAGTCCCTGTCTCCTAGAGACAGAACTTCACAGAACATGGAATCACAGAATGGTTTGGGTTTGAATTTACAGATCNNNCAGAACATGGAATCACAGAATGGTTTGGGTTTGAAGGAACTTTACAGATCATCCTGTTCTAACTCCCTGCCATGGACAGGGACACCTTCCACTAGACCACGTTGCTCCAAGCCCCATCCATCCTAGCCTTGAACACTTCCAGGGATGGAGCAGCTGCAGATTCTCTGGGCAACCTGTGCCAGGGCCTCACAACCCTCTGGGTAAATAATTTTTTCCTAACATCTAATCTAAATCTCTCCTTCCTTAGTTTAAAACCATTCCCCCTTGTCCTCCCCTATCTGCCTATGTAAAAAGTCATCCTCCCTCCCATCTTCCTTTGATGCTGGTATGCAAAGCACTCAAAGTCTCTGTGACCATGGAAGAAAGTCAGGCATACATGTGCTCAAATAAAGTGCAGCTTTCCTGTCCCACTCCAGTCCACCTTATTCATGTGAAGGGCTGCTTGGCAGGTACCCCAGAACAGACTTGATCATATCCTTGGCTTCACCCATGAGTTTGGATCAGGATTTTCCTTCCACAAGGGGAGTGGTAGACAGGGCTTGGCATTTGCCTTCATGTACACCAAGGCTTTACTCAGCATCAGAGTCACCTGCATGGTGCCTTTTCTTACCTCTCATCACTGCCTCCAATTTTCTGCATTAATGATTCCCTGCGGAGGCTTTGTCAATAACGGCCCTCAGTGGGACCAATTAATAGTCCAAGAAATGTCAGAATTTCCTTCTGACTTTGCCATCTTGAGCAGTTTGCTTAACCTCTTCTCAGTAACTGAGATTCACAGATTTAGAACCAAATACACCATGGGGCTTATTAAAATCCTGTAATTTTCTTCACGTGTTTGAGGATTGTACAGCTAATTGGAGAGGTTAGAGGGGAGTAGTGAATGATGAAGATTTCAAAGACCATTTAAAAAGAAAGGATTTTTACTTTTTAAGGATATTTTTATAATTTTTCACTTTACAGAAGAAGTGAAAGCAGCATGCTCCAATAGATATTGATCCAGAGGATGTTCTAAGGAGATCTGGGTGTCAGGAAAAGCAGTTTCCTTGAGGCTAGACACTGTATCAACAAGATTCCTCATTACGTTCCTGTCATCTACCCCTTGAGACTTGCATCACTTTTCCTTACATCAGACTTCTCTGCTGAAATATGCAGTTTCAGGGGGATGTTAAAGATCCTTTGCACCACCTGCTTTCCTCAGAGAACTGCCTGCACACAGGCACAGGAGGATTTATCTTAATTGTGAACAAATAAAAGTTGCACACAATACAACTTAGTGAACAGGGAAACACTCCTTAATAGTGTGATAAGTTCAAGCTACATCTAGTGATATCCACAAGGGACAGTGAATCGAGAACTTTTTCAGGCAGAGAGATAGGAAAGGCCAGATACAAACACATTGGTGTAGATTAAACAGTAAATTAAGCTTCTGAGAGATGAGGCAAGCTTCTAACTCCCTGAAACTCAAAGTAGAAGCTACTTGGGAAGTGTATAAATAAATAAAAAGGAAGGAGAAGAGGAGCTCTGGTCAGAGGTTCAGATAGTCTGTTGAAAAGGTGCCCTTTTAGACATAAGTCCTTTTATCAGGACAGGTGGGAACACCTGAAAGATGAGGTAGATTAAATATGCTGCATAACAGCCAAGTACTGGTAGTACAAATACAAGAGGAGATCAATATTTATTCTCTAATGATTAATACACTTCCTGGAAATTCCCATTTTGGCATGGAGGAAAAAGTTTGCCATTTTATTAAAAGTACTGAATTGTTTCAGCTGATGAGATTGTATTCAATTTTTTTTTAAGTGCTGAAAATTGTTGTTCTCCTTTCTAGGCAGACCTCAGCTGTCTGACCACAAGCATCCAGTGACACTTTTTGGGGTCCCGATGTACCTTAGGTGTTTTTCTGGACTTGCAACCTTTAGAGAGTACCTGCAGGAAACCAGAACCCTTCAGAAGCTGTGAGTAGAGTCGCAGAAGAGAGTCCCAGGGCATGGACGCTTGCACCAGTTGAGTTTCTGTAACTGCAGACATTTGTGTCCCACATCCAAACCGAGTACTGAACATGCTTATTTTTCAAAGAAAGAAAAAGGACACAAAATCTGCCCAAAGACCAGCACATTAAAAAAATAGAGAACAAACCTTTGATTTAGATCTTTGTCTTCACTTCTTCTTTGTTTCATTTTTATTGGCATTAATTACTGTATTTCAGGCTAGCAGCATTAAGAAAATATTATTTTATGTCTTACACAGAGCCCCATGCCTTCAAAACAGTGCCTGCCCAGGACTCTCCACTACACTCCTCAGACTTTGCAGAGAGCAAGTCACACCAAGGTGCCAAGCTCTCTTCCCTGGTCTAGATGTTAGTTTAGATGGTTGCATACATCATAGGAACATTCGTACCCCATAAACATCTGCTCTGCACCCATTAGAAGTAGGGACTGAGGGTTAGAAGAAAGCTCAGGCTGGAAGAGATTTCAGGAGGTTTATAGTACAACCTTCCAGGAACAGGGTCAGATCAGGTTGTTCAAGAATTGATCCATCTGATTTTGAAAACCTCCAAGGACAGAAACTGCACAATGTTTTTGGTGACCTGTACCAATGATTGGCTCAGCTCACAGAAAAATTCTTTTCCTTATGTCCAGGATTAATTTCTCCTTTTTCCTCTCAACATGCACCACGGTGTTGGGTCTGGGCTCCTTACCACCTCCAGAGACAATGAGCACCCACATGTGAAGACTCAGTCCAGGCTTCCTTCCCCAGCACACTGCACCCTGCCCTCCACTCTGAGCCCATGGAGAACCCAAGCACAGCTTCACAGTCTTGTGGGAGACAATGTCATCAGCCTGTTTTTTAACTTCAGCTTTGGAAGAACCTCCAGACACAAGCACTGAGGAAATCCCCTTTGTTAGAGAGTTGTGACATGGAGGCCAGTTGTACCATCATGGCAGACACCTCTGTGTCTCATCCAATGACCACTGAATCAGCTTGGTTCCTGCCTCTGGAGAAGTGCAGTGAATGTAGACATTCCTAGGAAACCAGGATAATTACAGATAAAATCTGAAAGGCACAGGAGGTTACCAAGAAACCTGGGCAACTTATTCATTTGAGTCTGTGCAGATTTTTCATCCTTGTTAGAGGTCATGAGGCTGAAGAGGGACTTAAATCTCCAGACTGACAGGAGCTGGCATTCTTTTTTTCTGAATTCATGTGCCTGCGGGTCAGCCCCTTCCCTGATCCCTGGCTGTAACCAATGACAGTCAGTTACTCACACACAAGAACCTGGTGATATTTGGAACATCTACAGCTCTTGCAGAGCATATGAGAAACCCAAATCCTGCCTGAGCACCAGCTGCAGGACAGTGGGTGGGGGAATCCTTGGTCACCTCAGATTCTACCAGAAATTTAGGGCATCTGAACATCTGTTAGACTTCCACAGGCTTTCAGCTAACCAAACAGTGGGATGAGCCAGAAGGAGTGTCAGATTTCTCACCTCCGTGCACCGCACTCACTGGAGCTCAGCTCACTACACAACTAAGACATGCACATCCCTACACTGCAAGCACCTGCACTAATGCAGGGTTCTCATTTGAATGGCAGAAGAAAGGACTCATGCCAGGTGCCTGGAGTACCCAGCACAAACACATATGGCTAGCAAATAGTGCACAGGAAGGCCAGAAATCTGTGCCCTGTTGGAGATGCTGTGGAGCATCCTCTGAAGGGCTGTGAAAAAACAAACAACAGATCTCTGATCAATGCTCCTAGAAGTCTGCTTTTGCCCACAGGCCTGTGCTCTTTCCTTCAAAATGGCAGCCCATTACCCTTGTCTGGTGTAATCCATATCAGTCTCCCCACCTTGCTCCTCCTGGAAAGCAAAGGAGGAGTATTCGCCTTCTTTGCCAACAAAGCTTCATCCTAAGAAGGCAGGAAGAGTATGGAGGAGCTTCTCCTGTGCATTCATAATTCACTTCACAAAGACAGTGAACCTGTAAACCCTGTAAACAAGGAGATTCGCAAAAATATCACCTTCTTTGTCAGCTGCAAGTCCTGGGTCAGCCTGTCCTGATGTTTCTTTTCCTGTCTTCCCACCAAAGAAGAATGAAAAACAAATTAGTTAACCAACCAGTTAAAAGAAAGCAGAAAACATTTAGTTACATCTTAATGTAGTTTTCTTATTTCATGGCCTTGGTTTAAGAGGAAAGCTGGAATTAACTCACTTCTTCTGATTGCTCACAAAGAACTGTAGCTACACAGACCAAGCATTCCAACAGAACCAAAGAAAGAATAGAAGGAAAGCAAGAATAATTCAATGCATGTCAAGGTAGCCCTGCTCAGCAAGCTCTTTTGAAAAGCCCACCTAATTTTCTAGAAATACTTTAAACCTAGTTGAAGACCATGTCCTGTCTGGCTGAAGATTAGCATGGCCCTGCAATGGTGGCTGCTATTTCAGCTAACAGTCATTGTTTTGTGCAGGATTTGATCTGACTACACAAGAATGTGGAATGAGGATGGAGAAAGGTGGCATCATGTTTTCACCTGTGAAATTGAGTGGTGTTATGAAATTGGCATGAATTCATCCTGGTTTATATCACACATGAGTGTTGTTGGAGATGATTCTGTTGCTGAGACTGAGTCCCAGATACTTTGGGGTTTTCACTCTTCCCTGGTCTCTCTGCACCTATGGACGTGCTCAATCAGCTCTTCCTATCACTTTTGCTTCATTCCTTATAAATTTCTGACATTCTGCAGCTAGATCTCTATGGAGGGTAGAGAACCCCTACAGCAACTGGATCCCTTCAGGCTTTCCTTATGTCTACACCTGGACTGGAGAGTGGGATTTAAGTCTGAGGGGTATCTTCAATAATTTTCATATTCCCTAAAGAGGAAAGAGCCTGCCTCCAGCCCCTTTAACAGCATTCCCTGTTCCTCTGGCTCCTCAGAGAGCCTCTCTGTGCTGGTGGAGTGGAGCAATAGCAAAAGCTCTTCTTGCTTCTGAGTGAAACTCAGGTCAGCCTGTAATGTGGGCACTGAGCAAGGGATCAGGGAGCTCTCTGAAAGACTTACAGCTCTGAGGCATCTTCCATTTATCAGCACTGGTACTGGAGTGTCCCCCTGAACACCCAAAATATATTGTGGGTGCAGGATTCTCCTACAGCCATATGGCCCATTTTGCCCAGGGTAGATGTTCCTCCCAGATGGAAGGAAAATCACAGAGGAACAGGGAGACTGCCAGTGCTGTTTCTGTTTTAGCCACACTTTACAGTGATACGGACATGTAGGAGTCAGAAGTGAAAATCCTCCTTCTCCCTCCCAAATCTGGTAGCTTGACTGGGGGTGGCAACATGCCTGGGCTATGTTGAGGGAGGGAAACTGTCACTCCAAGGGAGAAGACCCTCTCCACATTGCCATGACTGTCCCCTTCCAGTCACCCACACAACCACAGTCATCTCCAGGGCTACAGCCTCTTGGAGGTTGGGAGACACTGGGTGGGAGTGGTGGGCCCTGGGGAGACAAGAGAGGTCCCTGCATTTCTGGTAAAGACTGAGCAGTACAAAAAAAAGGAAATGTGGTTTCCTGCCCCACCAGGGGCAGCAGTGACGTGTGTATCCTACTCCCCCTGTATGAAATACCTGCAGCTACAAAGGGTTTGCTCGGAAAAAGTTGCAAATCTGCTTGGAGTTGCAAGGAATCCGGAGCCTTCATCCCTGGAAAGACAAGACATTTCTCTACTGACTAAAAGACAGAAAGGTCTGAGCCCTACTCAGCCCCACAATCTTACTTTCCTACTTCTCGATGTGCCATGCAAATTCCTCTGGAGAAGGCTGCAATGCTCCTCTGGATGCTGGTCATCACTTTTTCTGCAGCCCTTAAAGGTGAGAGCTCTTCTTTCCTTGGGAACAGGACACAGACATGGGGGGCAGTTTTGTGTTTTCCCCTGTCTGGGACCTGTATAATTTCCAAAATATTTTGTCCTTTCTGCCTTCCCATAGGATGTGTGGAGGTTGGAGACTGATAGATTGATGGAGGTCTGATATAATCCTGCAGTGCGCCACTGCCACACATAGAGGTGATGTCCACCAGCCCCAGGGCTAGAAGGGATGGGAGCCCAGGCTGGCTGACTTAGACAGAACTGAGCTCTGCCCTGCCATGTTAGCTTGACCCATCTCTCCAGAACCCCAGGGCCCCAGACCTGCTGGGCGTGGGAAGTGGGGAGAGCCAGGCTGTCTCAGGGCTGGCTCCAGCTGGAGGAGAAGGAGCAGGAGCAGGAGATGGTTCTGCTGCTATCATGTCTCCCCTTGGCAGCAACTGCAAGAGGTAAAGCAGGTCCCAAGAGGGGTCTCAAGAACACAGGACCATTTTGAGGTATACAGCCCATGGAGAGATAAAGATTGTGTAGGGGAATGGGGACAGATTTGGAGCTCCTCTGTAAAAGGGAGAGAAGCAGGTCTTTCCCCCTACCAAACACCATGCACCTGCTGAATGGGCTCTCTGTGGTGGTGGAGAGCAATCCTGAGTGACACAACATGTGAAAGTGATATGGGAGCCTTTGGGAATCCTGCAGGTATCCTCTGTTGCTGTGGCCACATGCCTTGGCACATGTGAGCCCTCAGGTGTGGCAGGTGGAGAGGGGCTGACAGAACCCAAGGGCTCAATGCATCTACCCTGCCAGGCCTCTGACCTTTGGCTTTCACTTGTACCAACAGATGTCATGTGGGGCTTACCAGGTTTGTCTCCTACATCAGCCACAGTTCTTCCTCATTGCAGTGTGGGGCTGCTGTGGACACATAAACCACCACCCCTAGGAGCGGCTCCCAGAGCACACCTCTAGTTCTGTGTATCCTGCATCCTCAGGACTCTAGCAAATATTTCTATACGCGATAGCTTAGCACAGCTTGTAGGAGCCAGACAGAGACCAGGTGAAATGCTCCCTGGATCTCTGCTCACCCCAGGACTACCAGGGGCAGTGAACTTCTGCCCGCTATCTGCCTCCAGCCCTTCCTGCTCCACCCCAGGGCACTGATCTCCCCTATGCAAGGAGAGTGAAGCATCACTGGAAAGAAAATGGAAAGAGAGCTAGACATTCCTGTGGATGCAAGAGGAAAAAGAGGAGGGGTACTGCCAGGAAACAGGGAGTAGAGCCTGTCTTTCATCTGAGCTAGGGCTGGAAGAGCCCAGCGGAGGCCAGGAGGTGGACCCTGTACTCCTGCAGGGAGACCATGGTCCTACAAAGGGTGCAGATGAGTACCAAAGGTGAGCCCAGCATGCTCAGCCCACCTCTACCCATGCAGTGGCTGGGATTGGTTTGCCCCCTGAGCTTATGTTCCCAGTGCTGCTCTGGGGTATGTGATGGGACCAGAAGGGTCACAGCCTCTGTCTGCTCAGTTCTTGACTCCCAGATGGAAGAGGCAAGACCTGGGTTCTGCTCCTGTCTGTGTCCCTTTGGGGTTTAGTTTCTCTTCTCCCTGCCCCAAAACAGAAGGACATGATCCCTAAAAAGATGGGTCCTTGGCTCCTGACCTTGTCCTGCACAGCATTGCTGGGAGGTGAGAGCCATGAGGGAAGGGCAGAGATATTGGGACTGAGAAGGCTTAGGCTGTCCCTGTCCACCTTGACCCACAACTGCCCATCTCTGCCAATACATAAGGTGAATCCATCATTCCTCCTCAGGTGGAGCAGAATGCTGGTGCAGTAGAAATGAGGGAAATGTTCAGAGATGTTTCTGAGCATGGACTAAGGGGAAGACATGCTTAGACAAAGGCATTAACTGCTCCAGGGAGCTGCTCAGTCTCACTCTGAGCAGTCTTGTTATTTTCTAGGAGCAGGCCTGGGAAGATTTAAGAGACCCAAGAGATGGTTAAAAAGTTTCTTTGTTGCTCTGGTGCTCCTGCAACTGACAAACCAATACCCTGTGTGTCCATGCCCAGCCTATTCTCTGCACCCTCTGCATGGAGATGTGTGTTCAAACATAGCTGGTGAAAGGACTGGGAAGGGCTGGGGACTCCATGCTCTCCTTCTGCCAAGCTTCTGTATTCATATTTAAAGGTACGGCATCTTAACCAGCAGTTACACAAGTTTTTGTGTGTCTCTTGCCTCATCAGTCCTTTGGGCTGTAGTATCTGGGCAAGCCACTGCCTCCAGACATAACTTCTGGAACTTCTGGAACTAAAGGCCAAAATTCTGGGTTTGAGCACCTACAAGCCCAGGATGGACAATTGCACCCTTGAGCTTTCTCATAGACACTCAAACCTCACACCTTCTGCCCTACATCTTTCCAGCTACCCTTTCCCCCGTAAAGATGGTGGCATCTGGTCCTAAGGAGGGGAAGGTCTCTGGCTCATTTTCGCTCACTTGTACTGTGATGGGAACACCTCTGGATAGCCCTCGATATGACTGGAATTGTGTCCGTCAGACCCCAGGAGGGCAGCTGCAGTTTGTAGGCTGGATCTATCCTTTTGGGAATAACACGGGCTATGCCCCAGCCTTCCAAGACCGAGTCACCTTTTCTGCAGATAAAATCAAAAGCAAGGTCTCCCTGCAGCTGCATGCCCTTACAGCCTTGGACACAGCCACCTATTTTTGTGCCAGGCAGCACACAGTGATGTCATTTTAGGGAGAGGAAGCATGAAAGGGGGAGAACTGTGGTAGTGGGAGGGCCCTTGAAATGACGGTTGCCTGGACTTGCTCTGGGAAATATCAGTGAGATTTGGGATCGATAGATGTTAGAACTCCCTATCTATCCCTCAATAACAGAATTTGCAGTAAAATTTTACATTTATAATGAAAGTTAGATATAAAATGTCATGTGTGACTAAGTCCCCTGGGCAGATCAATCCCCAAACCCCTCAGATAGCACAGACACTTCACCTTCATTCATGGACTTCTCCACCATCACCACCTCTTCTTCACAGCTACCTTGGTTCTCCTTCAGTCCCAGGAGAATGGGGACAGAGAGACCATCCCAGGACATCTCTCTGGGTAGGGATGCTGTTGAGCCAGTGTGGGAGCTGTGTGTGAGCACGTGTCTCCTTCTCTGTGCAGCACAGATCTGCCCCAGCTGCCTGCCCAGCACCCTCCTGAGAAGAAGAGGGTTGTACCCTTGCAGGAGTTGTACCCGCGCAGCTCTGGGCATGGTGGGGGTGGATGGATGCTTTGTCACATGCTGAACCTGGGGAAGAGAAGGCTTAGACAGGGGGAACTTATCAATGTATTTACACACCTGAAGGAGGGGTGTAAATACAGAGGACAGACTCAGGCTCTTTCCAATGGTGTCTAATGACAGGACAAGAGGCAATAGGCACAAATGGAAACACAGGAGGTTGTCTCTGAACTTAAGGAAACATGTTTTTACTATGAGAGCAACCAAGCCCTTCCACAGGTTGCTCAGAGAGGTTGTGGAATCTCCTTCCTTGGAGATACAGGACATGGTCCGTGGCAACTGTCTCTACTGGCCCTGCTTGAGCAGAAGGGTTGGACCCAATGGTTTCCAGAGATCCCTTTCAAAACCAACCATGCTCTTATTCTGTGATTCTGAGTTGTCTTTTACAGTTTCCGGTTTAGGCTTACAGTGAGGCTGAGTGTGTGGTTACTTTGTAAGTAACTGTTCCTTTACAGAGTGGACTTGCGACATAACTGTTCATGGATTAACCAACACACCCCTAAGAAACCAGTAATAAGATAAATAGGATAATAAACCAACTACTAATAGTAGTAACATTAAGACACCAGCATTACTGAGCTCAAATCCTACTGTTAATATTACTATTGATGCACAAGAATATTACTATTAAGAAATGTTATAAATCACATATAAGCACTACTGAACTGCAAGTCTATTGTCTTTTTTCCCGCACATTAAGGTAAAAGTCTCTTACTCCTTACAAGTTTGTCCTTTCTTCTTTCAACTTCTCACATCAAATCTTTTGACCACAGATCTCCTGGAGAGTCCAGCATTTTGTTCAAAGTTTTTCCTTACAGGATCCTGAAGGGCTTAGGTCAACAGTTCACCAAGATCGGTAGATATTCTACTGCCACTTGATTCTTCTGCACAACTTTATACCATATTCCCCATTTCTTCCTTTTTCTGAGAACATCTTTGCTCCTCCTTTTTTTTCCTTCCCACGCTCTTCTCAAATAAAGAACCTGCCACTAATTACCTGTTCTTCTCAATGGTCCTAATTCTATTCATTTTATACCCGACCTTGATATTTCTGACACTATTACCTAGCAATTCTGGACCAATATGGTATTGCTGACATTGTTATACAGATGAAGGTAGCATTCCATCCGAAGACTCCCTTCTGAAACTTCAGTTCATGCCAGTTGAATCTCATTTATTATGTTATTAAAATTTTTGGTGAAGAATTATCTCACTTTATCCCTGATTTCCCTACCTAACTCTAATTAGCACTACCAGTTTCTCATCATGCACACAAACAGCTTGCATTCCAGAGCAGTAAAATAACCTATTTTGTGCTCATGATATACCTTTGCCCTTGAACAGTTTTCACCACATGCTTGTTTCCTATCAAAGGCCTTAGATAGTTCTGAGGCCTGGAATCCCTGTTAAATTGCAGACTTTAGGGTGAAAATAAGAAAGATATATATGCAGTATATCCTTGTCGTGCACTGGGAGTACCTACCCAAAAGAAACATTTTGACTGAGGGCCTAGATGACCAGTGGTCTCATTTCTGCTTCCCTTCTTTCCCTGTTTATAAAGGGCTGAAACACCAGCATCATCCCTGAAAATCAGGCAGAGGTTATGGGGACAGTTTTGTTATTTGGAAATCAAAATTAATCTCTGAAGATTTAACTAGACTTATGTCGCTAGCGAGCCCGGACACCAACGACACGGATGGCCTTATGTAGATGCAAACCGACCTCTTTATTATATTTACAAAGGTGCTTATATACCTTAGCACGCTGGACTAACATAAGGTCACTGGTTCACTGACCAGCCACCCCCCAGAGGGATTGGCTGGACCCAGTAACTCTTACCTCATGTTTTCTTCTTTGGTCTCATAACAAGACCATAGTTTACAATACTTTTAAATTGTTTTCCTGCAGCGTCCTTGAGAAAGCCTTGCTTTCTCACAGACACTTGTCAGGAAACTGAAATCTCTTTGCACCCAGGCCTGTAACATCCACAGACTTATTTTCCTAGAGCATAGAAATATTAGAAGTATAAATAATTTTAGGTACAGGATAGTCCTAATATGTGTGGAGTTCTTGTCATCACAATATAAGAAAGATATTACACTATTAGAGAGCATCCAAAGGAGGGCAACATAGATTGCGAAGGGTCTTGAGGGGAAGCCCTATGAGGAGTGGCACTGAGGGCACTTGGTCTGTTCAGCTGGAGGAGACTGAGGGGAGACCTCATTGCAGGCTGCAACTTCCTCGTGTGGGGCAGTGGAGGGGCAGCCCATATCTGTGCTCTCTGTGACCAGTGACAGGACCCAATGGAATGGCCTGAGGTTGTGTCAGGGGAGGGTTAGGTTGGATATCAGGAAAAGGTTCTTCCCGCAGAGGGTGGCTTGGCACTCCCCAGGGAATGGTAACAGCCCCAAGGCTGCCAGAGCTCCAGGAGTGTTTGGACAATGCTCTCAGGCACAGGGTGGGATTGTTGGGGTATCCTGTGCAGGGCCAGGAGTTGGACTCCATGATCCTTGTGAGTCCCTTCCCACTCAGCATATTCTGTGAAAATAACCAGAAGTTAATGTGTCTGGTTCTTGGCATTCTTAACAAAATATCCTCCCTTAAATCGTTAGAAGTATATTAAAATTATATCTGGCATCAAGTAATTTGAGTTAAAAGGGCTGTTACAATCCAAATTGACCCACATTCAGTGTCACCAAGTATGGGCAATGTTTCAGTAGGAGAGTTGTATTATTACCTTAATCTACCGTAAGGGTGATGCTGGCAGTGCTATTTTTAATAACAGCAATTGCTGTGTGGTTTGATTTTCCAGCAACAAAAGGGCAGAGGAAGACAAAATGCAGCATTCAAAAGACATCAAAGAAGAGGTGTCACCTGACACTGAAATGAAAAGATGTTTTTGTATGACTGTTCATCACTGTGTGGACTAGGTGCCACAGTGCTTAAAGGGGACTGAACTACCCAGCACAAACTGACTTGTGGAAGAGCCTGAAGATGCAACACACTTCTCTTCCTCACAACATCATTTTCCCACAGACAACTGCGTCCCAAAGAACGTATCTGGCACTGACTGGGATTCAAGCTATGGAACAATCCCCACATGCCATGCCAGCTCTTTTGGCACTCAAATACAGATGTTGGTTTCAAGATAATTTGATTTTGAACCTATCATTATCAAATCCAGTTCTGCAGATTCATGTTTTTACTTTCCACAGTTTGGAAATTTCCATCGAAGTTACACACTGAGTCCATCTCTGTTTCACTACAGAGAAACAAGGGGTTCTAAAAAAATTTGCCATGTCCCAAGACAGATAAAATAGCTCAGTCAATTGCACTTGGTGCATGACTCTCTTCACAGCATTCAGACGACTCCCTCAGATGCAGACCCTGGGAGCTAGGTAAGAAGACTCTAACTCCATGTGGCAGATCTGGTTTTCCCTAATCAGCCACACAGACCATGACCCTACACTCTACTACTGAGCATCATCATTGAAATGGTCCCCTCTATCTTCCTCTCAGCTCGCAGCAAACAATGCCTCTTTATCCATGACCTCAATATAGTGTTAAAGTTTTCCCACCCTTTCTGCCTTTTGCACATCTGTTTCTCCTTCAGCTCAGTGATTCAAGAAATCATGCATTAATTCCTTCTTGAACTGCATAATCAATGTTTTTCTCCATGGCCCGGATTGTAATCTCCTTTTCTTTGCCCACAACAGTTGCAGTTTCTTCCCATTCATTATCCTTTGGGACCACTGCAAGGAACATCATATGAGTTTCTAACAATACCAATGTGCCTCACTATCATAGCAAATCTAAGTTCATGCATTCATTCTTAAACACTTTAATGGGCTATAGATTGCTGGGGGAGGTGGGACCTACAGAATCCCCATTGCTGCTAAACTCTGAGCAGGCCTTAGAGCTTGCCTGAAGTCACCCAGGCAACTAACAGCTTCAGGGAAGACAGTAGGGCCCATCCACCCTGCGGCCTTTTCCAGGGTGGCCTCTTTATGCCATGGTCAGTAGCTCAACGTGCCCTCCCACCTCCTTTTTGATGTATGGCTGTTAACCCTCATGGCCAACTACTTCAATAGAGGATCAGACCAGCAGTTTTGCACCCTTTCCCCTTGCTGTCCCTCCCACTCGAGTAGATCAATGCTATACTAGCTCACAATTGCCTTATTGTCTCCCACCACTGGTAATTTTTTTTTTTTTCAGGATATTAATAAATTTCCCTTCCTTCCTGAACTTCTACATCTTGACAGCAGTTAGAGATTGGTATTAAATCATATTTCCTTGGTACACCATCTGTACCCAGGTCTTCTTTCTCCCTGTAAAGCTGTTAACATGAGGTTAGCTTAGAGTTGCTACCTCAGGGTAAAAGAACCATGGGCATTTTCTAGGATTGCTCTGTTTAAACACTGCCTGGGGTGGGGGAAGAGGTGCTCATACACTTACCCTACTACAAATACCAAGTGATTCATATTTCAGTTAAAGGTAATTTGCGTGTATCGTGGTTGTGTTTATATCCTTGCACTGCAAAGTTATCTTTTATAGACTCTTAAATAACAGGCAGGATCTCACCACAACAGCTTCCTTGTTCTCACTGAAGTGGCAGCTGCTTTGCCATCCAGTCTACACATGGGTGATGTACTCAAACAAAATTTGTCTTTGCCTGTGTTTATGCCCCACACAACTCTTTAGTTTCAGGTGGCACTAAAGATGTGGAACTTGCCTATCATATGGGATTTGATCAATCTGCTTTGCACCATCCTTGTTTAATAACTCCTGCTATGGAACAATATATCTCTACTTAATAAAGAACAATCTCTTCTTTTTCACTTTTAAAAATACTGAAAGCATGATAAAGACTTCCTGAGGCAGCAAATGACCCTCAGCACTGGCCCATCCAGAAAGATGACAACTCCAAAGCCCCATATCGAGTGTATTCCTTTTCTTCCTTAGCAACAAAAAGCAGAGCATAGAGAAAACAACAACATCAGAAAATAACATGTCTGTAGCTCTGGCGAGTTTTCTTAATTACTGTAGAATAATACTCAGACTTTGGTTTTTTTCATTAGACTAATAACTGAGCCTTTGCAGGGCAACATTATAATCCTGCATTATAATCTTACTTATCCCAGCAAGTTTAAATTCCTTCTTTCTTCTTTCCAGCTTCAGGTCCTTATTTTAAAGTCTGTGTGATTTCTTATGTGGTATACATGGCATATGGCTCCACGTCTCACATGAAATGCTGTACAGGAACAGGGAAGGAAGTGGCACTTTTTGTAACTACGTATATCACTGTG
Organism: Atrichornis clamosus; assembly: GCA_013400975.1. Lineage (NCBI taxonomy): Eukaryota > Metazoa > Chordata > Aves > Passeriformes > Menuridae > Atrichornis > Atrichornis clamosus. The sequence goes on along the minus strand of WBMZ01009266.1, from coordinate 36,032 downwards.
TTGAGAACTTGGAGTAGCACAGTGACACAAACACAGTGATGTCTCATTCAAAAACCTGAGACTGCCAAAGGAACAGCATATTTTAAGGAAGAATGGGAAAAGAAAATTTATTGAGGAAGAGAACTGCAGAATTCCTAGGAGTACTAACTTTGGAAGTATACTGCTTACTGAGATAATAGAAAAGGGTTTTAAAAGGTTTGTCCAGGATCAAGTTGTTTAAAATCACAATGAATTTAATGCTTTCTGCCCTCATGATTTTTGTGACTTTGAAGCAATTCTTGGAAGGCCCTGTGTGGACCCTTTGGACAAACTCTGGCAATTTGTTTTCTGGTTTTATGCACCTTTAGAGAGTGGTGAGGAAGGTGGGTTTATTTGACTATGTGCAAACAGCGTGGCAACAGACAAGCTTGTATTTGGAACTGGAACCACTCTTTCAGTTGAGCCAAGTAAGTTCCACTTGTTTCACTAATAATATATTTCTGAAGTTTCTGGTGAGGTAGCAAAGGGACTCTGTGATGTGACAGCATAATGAGATATTTCTCCTGCCTTGGATCTCTTGAATGTGAGTTCAAATACTATTTGAGGTATTTGTGGTCAGCTTATATTCAGTTAACAAAAGTTTCGAGAACAACAAAGATAGTTTCCTAGCAAAGTCAGTTTCCTAGCACAAAAACAACAGCATTACTTCAGAGATCCCCCCACAGTCACAGACCTTAATTTTGTTGTTAATACCCAGTGGGGATGAAGTCTTAAGCCCAGCTTCAATGTGGGGTGCAAGTAGGTGCTTGCTTTCTTTTGTGTAACACTGTGTGGGAGGGAAAAAGGGAGCTGTAAAGCGTTTCAGGAGAAAGCAGTTCTCATGGAAAGACAAGGTATATTAGGGTTTTTTTGTAGCAAATGCTTGAAATGTGAGCAAGACTTTAATACTTAGAAATGGCATTTTCTGGAACATGATCTTTGTAAGGATGGGCCATTTCCCCCAGATTTTGTGTGAAAGTGTGAAGGTTGGGGCAATGGGTGAACTTGTTGCATTGATTTTTGTTGTCCTAAAACAGTTGCACAACCACCTGAACACATGCTCCCCAAGCAGGCATGGGACTCTACTAGGTGCTAGCTCACATCTGAAAGCCCCACACAGCTATTCAATTACCTTTGAAATTTGAGGAGTCTTACATGCCTGTATGGGATAGGTTAATGCAGCTCCTGTTCCTGTGGGAGTAGGGTATCCAAGGAGGACCCAAATTCCAGAGGACTTAAAGAACACTGCAAGAACTGTGCCTTCTGAGAATCTTCAAACATAAAAGACACAACATATCCTTTAATCACTACACAATTTTTGAGATATCTCCTCCTGACAATTCAGTAGGAGAATAACTAAGGGATTACTCCATTAATTCCCTGTATACTTTTCATTGGGGGAAGCCAAGATTTACAAGTTTGTGGAATGGTGTAGCCAATTCTGTGATTTTGTAAAATTAAGAGAAAATAGAACTATGAGTGTTTACAGAAGTCTATTAACTGCTTTTTATGTGCAATACAAATATAACTGCTCCTCCTTCATACCTCCCTCACTGTAAAGATGCCCTGAGGATCTACAAGAGGTCTGTTTCCTTCAGAAGGGACAGACACAGGTTTGTTTAGAAGGGCACTGAACTTCTCTGTTAGACACCCCGGTGTTGTCCTTTAGGATGGCTCGGTGAGATGGTCCCATAACTTGGAAACTTCTTCAGAGTTCACATAACACTGTTCTCTTGTCAAGAGAGGCTTACATGCCTGGGTCAAGGTCCACACAGAAATATTACAGAAACTTTCTAAGACTGGAATTTGGAAAGAAAACCTCCTGGAACACAACATTTGTTTATGAAAGCTTTAACCACATATTTCATTTTAGCAATGTTATTTTGTATCTTCAAGTAATTCCACTCATTGGAGCAGCATTGTAAAGTGGAGCAACAAATTGTCTTCTCTTCCTGTGTGCTATGGTTAAGCCTTTTAGCCATATCAGGTAAAGGATATTTGGGTAATTAAAAAGCCCCCAAAACTGGAAATATGTATCATGTTGCAAGTATGTAAGGCTAGTCTTGAAGCAGATAGTCTTCTTAGTATCTATATTGTTTTGAATTAAAAATTAATATGATAATTTATGTTGTATTCTTGAAAGTTCCCTTCCTCATTTCAAGATTCCTCAGCTAAAGGTATTTATGTATTTATCTATATCTATCTATCTATATGTATGTATGTATTTATATGAGGTCTATTAAAAACAATTCTAGGAGCCCAAGGGATTAAAAGCGCCAATGAAAAATCCCACCCTTATACTCCCTTTCTGTCTTTGATCTGTGATTTACATGTTTCTATGGTAAACAGGAGAAAGAAATAGACATAGAAAGACAGCTGTTAGGGGACAGATGTGGCTGGACTGTGTCTGAACTACAAATGATTTAGCTCTCAGAAAAGTATGCAGAAAAATAGTCATCACAAAACAATGCTTCTTTTTCAGAGAGTCAAGAAGAATCTGCCCCAGAACTCATTGTTCTCAAATCAAAGGAGCCTAAACAACATGACAAAAAACTAAACATGGCTTGTTTGGCAAGGACTTTCTATCCTAAGAACATCAGCCTTGATGTGCCCAAGAGTGATGTTTTGTACGACCTGAAGGCACCTCTTGTCACGTATGAGGGGGTGTACAGCACCATGAAGGTGGTTGGTGTGGAGCCAAGTGCAGAGGTGACCTGCAAGGCTGTACACAAGGGAAGCAAGAGTAAAGCCAGCATAATTCTGCCAGGTACAGTGTTGTAGTCCAAATGTCACATGATTCTGGGAGATGCATGTTCCGTGGTTTTCCTGCCCTTTGAGGATCCAGCAAGGAAAAGTAAGTGCAGTCAGAAAGATATTTAGGCACTTTTAGGTGAAGATAAGACATTCAAAAGCATCTAGCAGATGCTTAATTCAGCAAACAAATAAACCAACCTAAAATTTCCCCATCCCCAAAAAGAATAAAAACAACTCTCTAATATTTATGAGTTTACCTTTATTTAAAACAAAATAGTTGAAGGGTTCACATGGGTTCACATACCTACTACAAGAAAACTCAAAATAACTTCTTTGAAAACATCAAATGAAAAAAGGACATGTGATTTTTCCCAAGATATTTTGGTTACTTTTTGACCACTTTTAAAATTGTTGTTTTCTTTCAAAAGGGAGAGAAGAGTAAAACTCAACAATCCTGAGGAGGGGGATCAGCAATCACATGTAGAAAGCTAATTTTTCTCTTCAACTTAGTCATTAATTAATGACCTGCCATCTGATTCTCCAGTACTGATGGGAAAAGAGCTATAGGCATGTTTTGTGTAATTCTTGTTTTGCATAGTTCAGGTACAATCTATAGTGTCTCTTTTTCATTTAGCAGAAGAGAAAACTGAAGAATTTGAAACAGTTAATGTTTGCAACATTACAGATGCTTCTAAAAAAGGTTAGTTGCCTGAAGGAGTATCAGAGTACAGTTATTTTATTGGGGATTCAGTAACAATGCATGAATATGCACTGCCTTTGGTACAGAAATGTCTGAATTGGAGATACTTACTAAGCAATAAGATGCACTTTTTTGTGGACAAAATACCAAAACATGAACAGTTGTTTTCTCTGGTGCAAAAATATCAGAATTGGAAATACATACTGAGAAATAAGCTGCTGCTTCAGGCTAATAGACTACATAGCTGACAAATTTGTATGGGATAAAGAAGCAATGGAAAGTCAATCCTCTGCTGTTTCCTGCACTTGATAGATTCCACTCCCACATTTTCTTTAGTTCCTGCTTCCCTCATCCATCTGTGAAGTGCGGGTTTTCCTTCTTTTTGGGGGGTGAGTGGGGCAGGGTGGGGATAATATCAAGATGACACTTTCTTTCCTCCTTTTCTTCTTCTTAAAGCAAATGTCAAAATGGAGAAAATGAATATGCTGTTTATGGCTGTTTTGGGTTTGAGAGTCCTGCTGGCAAAAAGCATCATCTTCAATGCACTCATGAGTATCAAGCTGTTACTCTTCTGACGTGGGAAATACATAATTCCATCCCTGGGAACATGAGAGGTAAAAATCAAACAGTGGCCATTTAGCATCCCACAAGGAGTGACATCAGTTCAGCTGTTCCTGTTTCCATTGGATAAATTAATGTAACCCCCAAATTGCACCTTATCCCCAAATCAGGCCAGAGCATCTCAGGTTCTTTTAGAAATCTGCTGGTTGTTTCAAGTGGCAAAGCACAAAGTCTGGATAAATCAGCAAGAGTATAAAGGGAGAATCTCAAAAGCCAACAAAAGTGAAAAAGGGAGCAGGAAGAGGAGGAGGGAAAATTATGAAGATCAAGTAGCCAAATGACCAAAATATATTTGGCCACTCTGTTCCAGATTAACAGAAACTCAGCACCACTGCATTAGATGTGAATAAGAATTTAAAACAAACATTTTTTCCTCTTTCAGGTACCGGATAAGTGAGACAGCAATGAGCTGAATAAGAGCAGGAAAGAATACACACCAGAATAACATCATGTGTCATCCTTGCTACCAACAAACATCTGAAGAATCAACAATTTCCCCAGTTTCTGTAGATCTGTGTGTCTCTTTACTTCATCAAGGTGCTCTTCAGTGAACACCTTCTGGAATCCTTGTTAGACAGCTAATGCTGCTGAACTCCTGTCTAGCTTAGAATCATTAAAGGAACAACTTCTGTTATTTCTTATTTCCCTCATCCCTCTGTTAAGCAGGAATACTTGGCTCTCCTGTACTTACACTCTCCTTGGCTACTCCTGTATCCATTGCACTGATGCATCCAAATTGCTTAGATAGTTTCAAAAATTGAATTTTATACTTAGTATGCTTTAGGAATACTATCTCTGGTCATATTATGTTGTTGTACACAGAAGTAATACTTTTCTGCTTTGGGATCCCAGGCACAGGGGGACTACTGTATACATTTCAATTTCTAGAGGATTTAATCAGTGGCAATTTTCTAGGGCAAATAACTAGATTTCATTTGGATCTGAAGGAATTCACTTCAGACAGGTGTACAGTAGTGTTTTCATTTCAATTTCTTCTTTTAAGCATTTTTTTCTTTTTTTAAGTATATGGTACCTGCATTCAAGATTTCCTTAATATATACCCAAATAAAGTTTTCTATGCTTGGTTTGCACTATGACCTTTCTTCGGAAAGTTGGATGAAAATCCTTGAAATTCCACTGTCCTACCCAGTGACCACTGAGAACTAGAAAATTACTTATTACGGTCTAAATTTCCTTTTAATTAAATTTGTCTTTCTTGGACTTTCCATAGGGATAGAGGAAGACTCCTTGGCACATTTAAAAGGTTTCAGGACACCTATGAATTTTGGCCCTATAGGGTTTAAAGGAATTTTAATTTTTCACGATCCTTTCAAATTACTCAGGCTCAAAACTGTGGATCATAACAAAAAGAGAGATGAGTCTAAAGAGAAAAGGTGCTGATTTTCCACTCACCAATACTAGGAAGGGGCCAACAGGAAACGCTGCGGTGTTCTGAAGATCAACAAGCCGTTGGCTGGCAACCACAAAAACCCAACACTGACTTCTGTCTCACAAGCTGCAAGCTGACGGGATGCTGTGGTTCAAGCGCGCCAACTCTATCACGCTATTCGAGACAAATTCCTCCTTGCTTTTAAAAACATGTTAACCACTTTCCAGGGGCAGGGCCCACAACATTACTCACGTGCTTACTGAGCTAATGTTGACTCCAAAAAGGCCCCCAGAAGGGTACGTGGCAAGAGCTATTTAACTAACCTTGACAAGTTTAGTCATTCAAACCATCATTTCAGAAGTTGTGATATTTCTGTGGTGAAGCCACTGCCTCTGAGTCCTGCAACTCTGTGGTTTGGTCTTAGGAGCACACACTTAGTGTGGAAAACCATGGTAGACATGTTTTTGTTTCCTAGGCATCCCAAGAGCCAGACATGTGGAGCAAGCTGGTGTAAAAGTCTCTTGAGACAGCCTCTTCTGTCCCAGTTAAGCAGTCAAAACCAGACTGCTCTCTAATAGTTTTAGATCCTTCTTACACTGTGGCACCCAAAACTGCTCCCAGAACTTGAGGTGAGGCCACCCCAGTGCAGAGCAGGGCGGGACAATCCCCTCCCTTGACTAGTTGCCAATGCTGGGCCTGATGCCCCCCAGGACTCAGTTGGCCCTCGTGGCTGCCAGGGCACTGCTGGCTCATGTTTAATTTGCCATCAACTAGGACCCCCACATCCCTTTCCATGGTGCTGCTTTCCAGCATCTCATTTCCTGGTGTGTTCATATATCCCAGGGTTGCCCCCTCCCAGGGACAGAGTCCGGCACTCACCCTTGTTAAAATTCATGTTATTGGTGGCTGTCCAGTCCTCAAATTTGTCTGATTTTGAGCTTTATTGAAATCCAGAAAGATTACATCAACTGGCTTCCCTTGATCAACTAGATGGGTTACCTAGTGTTAAAAAAGGAATTAATGTTTGACAAGCAGGACTTTCCCCTCATGAAGCTGTACTGGCTGTGACTGATGCCTACATTGTCCTTCAGATGTTTTTCAATACCTTCCAGAATAATTTCCATAATTCTACCAGGCACTGAACTGAGACTGACAGGACTGTAGTTTCCAGTGTCACCCTCCTTGAAAATTGGGACAACATTAACCTGCTTACAGTCAGCTGGGACTTCTTTGGATTCCCAAGACGATTCAAAATTCATTGACAGAGGCCTCATGACTGTGGGCTGTATCAGAAGCTCAGCTGACAGATGCAGCTGAAACAATCTGTCCATAGCAGCTGCCTGTGAGTGGAAAGGCAGCATTGCCAAAGGGGTACTTTGCCAATAAATGCTTCTTCTTATGGCTTCTCCATGCTTCTCCGTGTTGGCATTGGTTCGCTTTAGAAGAAAGCCTTGCCTTCTGAATATGGAGGGAAGCACATGTGGGGTTTCAACCCATCACATACCCACTCCTCCTCCTGGTAGCCCCACTGGAAAACAGGCAAGGTATGCTAGATAAGAAAACAATCAGGCAGTAGGAAAATATGTGCGGAGTAATACCAGCCTTTATCCCAGCCCAAAAAGGTGCCTAGTCTGGAAATTCAGCTTATGTTTGTCTGGAATGTATGCTAGTCTGGAAATTCGGCCTCCTTGCAAGACCTTGACAACTGGTGCGTGCATATTAAAAGTACCTAACATTAGCACTCAGCAACTGCTGCCTACTTGTTGGCTTTCCTCCTACCTCCCCAAACCAGACATTTCTTAAGAGAACAAAGGAACAGCAGAGCAATTTCTTGGGATGGGGTTGGGACTCTGGGGCTGATCTGAGTCTGTGGGGTGACCCTTGAGACCTGAGAGAAAAGAGTGAGGTGAAGGCACTTCACAAAGGAAAAATGCAAACCATGATATGTAATATTTAAGGGGACAGGGCTCCAAGAGTCTTTGATGAGGGCAGGAGTTTTCAAGCTGAGAGGAAAGGATTTGGATACCAGAATGGAAGTTTTGGACAAGGTTTATCAGGGAGACCCTCCTGTTGAGTCACGAGGCATTGGAGACAAAGTGTTATGTAACACAACATTGCTGTATATGTTCCAATACACAGGTTTAGGCAGGGAATAGTTAGGGTCACATCCTACTACATACAGGTAAAGTTAAAAAGGCATAAATTCCAGTGGTTATAAAGCTTTATCTTTTTGTCATCCACTGTTAAGTTGTCACAAAGTCATATACACCATCACCCGATAGATATTCAGATGGATTCAGGGTCATTGTCAGGATATATTTCAAAATGACAGCCTGTGTTCAAACAGGCATCTTGGGCTTTCAAAGTATTACTTTCACACAGAAACCACTTCTGCTCTCTGACCACACAAACACCTACATCAGTGGTTTGCCATGTGTGTGGTCCTTGCTCTCTATTCCAATGGATATAGTTCCATTGTGGCTAAGTCCCAGTGCAATGATTAGGTAGATACTGAAGCACTGCATACTGTTAGAGCAAAAGCTGTGGCCTTATCAGTGATAGAGTCATAAGAAAATCTGATCAAAACCATCAGGACTGAAATTTCCTTTGAAACTCAGTGGCATAATCCCAAATTTTGAATGTCGATGGGAAAAAGGCCATTTCCCTCTTCTTTAATTATTGCAGCACTGGTGGTTTGTAGCCACAACTGAGCTTGACTCCAGCTTAAAGACACACTGCTTTGAGCAGTTCCCAGAACATCAGCCGTTAGTTGGTCATCAGCATTTTGGGACATCTGGGACAGACCAGAGGGTTCAAGATGACCATGGTCTGTTTTCTAGAGTAAATAAGGAAGATGTTATTGGTGCTCTATAGGGCTCAAATCATTAGTGGTTGCACTCAATTAATTAACCAGAGTTTCACGATCAATATTGTTCAATACCCCCAATTCTGGTTCCAAATATACTGGTTAGAACCTTCTTAGGGATGTAATGTCCTCTGGTTTAGCCAGGAAAACCATCCAGTAGGGAAGGTACCTATAAAAGGTGAACATTTTGGTTTGATAGTAGAATCAGTAGGGATGGCATCCAGTTTTGTAATGGTTTCCTCTCGGTTTACAGCCTGACCAGCAACCCACCAGGTTTCCAGGAATATTACCTTCTTAGAGGTGCTTTGGCGTTTAGCAGAGGGCACAGGTATCCCCTCATCACTTAATTTATTCCATATAACCTGTGCTATTTTTGTCACTGTACTTTCCTCCTCTCCCCTATCAAGACATCATCAATATATGAACAGATTTGTGCCCGTTCCAGGAATTTCTATCTGTTGAAGGAGTTCAGCTGAAGCCTTGGGTGTAATTGGGAGTGCTGATCGACATGGGGCAGGTGATTAAAGGTGTATTGCACACCCCTCCCAAGTACATGCAAATTCAGGTTTACCTTCTTCCAGAAGGGGAACCATGGAGAACATGTCTTTTACATCTGGCACTGCCATCTGTGCATGTGCAACTACTGGCAGGGTGGCAGTGAAACGGGCAGTGTTTGGGACGGCTGTGGTGAGTGGTTGCAGACTGGCATTCAGTCGCCAATAGTTGATCATTAAGTGCCAGCTCCCTTCTGGTTTCCTCACTGGCCAGAGAATTTTATGGGCAGTACATCCTAAATATAATACCCCTCTGTTCTAAATCCCTAATTACTTCATTTGTCTCTTCTTTGGCTGCAGAGGAAATCAGGTACTGTTGACTACTGATCACATAAGAAACAGGCAAAACTGGATCAATTTTTAATAGATTAATTTTCTTATTTTCTCCAGAAAAGTTACTATTTAGAGTTTATGGGGGCCCAAATGGCCAAACACTTCCAATGGGCAATTGCCAAATTTCTCCTTTAAGGGAGGTGATTTGCCAGCTTAGTTGGTTAGAGCTTGGTGCTCATACAACCAAGATAGCAGGTTCAATTCCTGTATGGCTCATTCACTTAAGAGCTGGAATGGTTGATCCTTGTGGGTCCCTTCTAACTCAGACTATTCTATGATTCTGTGATATCATATCCTAAAATATTGTCTTCATGGTTTGTGATTGCAAAGCGTTGTGAGGTCATTTGCTTTTCCCAGGTACCATAAATGGACTTTGTCACTGTAACATATAACACTTTGTCCATTAAATCCTGTTTTTCTTTTCAAACTTAAATTTTGCAGCATCTGTTGGGGTGATTAGAGATATTTGAACTCCTGTATCTATTAGAAAATTCAAAGCTTGTTTTCTAGGTCCTATTGGTAAGTAGATATGGGGCTCATCCTTATCAAAGCATTGATAGGTCATAATGTGATGGGTGATAAGGCCCACAGTTTGCCCAGTGCTTACTGGTTTTTTCCATTTTTGTTTCTCTGTCTTATCTCAGAAAGGTGTGTGGGGGGGGGGGAGTGTTTTTTTGTGTGGAGGTTTATCATTTTTCCATGTTTCCCCCTCACTACTTTCACTAAGCCTGCTGTTACTGCAGTGGGTTGTCCCCGAGAGCTGCACAGGGCCTAAACTGACTGCCACCCTCCTTAGCCCATTTTGTTGTTCCCAGAAATGAGCAGGGGGGTTTTGATCTTTTTTTTACCTCTGGTTCTCCTCTTTCCGTGATATTTATTCCTCCTGCCCAATATGCAACCCTGCTGGTTATGAAATGGGATTGATTGGTGGGCTCAGGTCCAAGTTTTAATAAGACTCTTGGCCCCCAGTATCCATAAGCTTCAGGTCCATCCAGAAATATTCTCTCTCCCCCACAGAGGCTCACTCTCCACTAATATTCAGTTTCTGACCCCGCTGCTTGTCATCCATGTTTTTTCTGTAGGTCTGCCAATTGCAGGGGGTCCCAGGGTGTAGTTCTGACTGTCTTTCTTCTCTGATGTCCCTGGGGTCCTTTAGACACATCAGTCTTAATTATGAGTCTAATTTTTAATTATGGAAACTCTTCCATTCTAGGACTTAGAGGTTCAATTGTTTCAATGGGAGTCCCATTCTCCGTCATCAGTATTTTCATCAGGGATTTCCCAAATATCACCATTCCAATCCTCAAGTGATACTATTAATTTTCGTATTTTTCTAACATCCAGAGGATTGGTGGGCTTTTAATAATGTCAATTCTAATTTTTCTTCCAAGGCTTTTGTTTTTCCCTCAGACTCTTTTAATTGTTGTTTTAATCAATCATTTTGATTCTGTAAAGACAATTCTACATGTTTTCTTTCTTTTATTTCATCTCTCAGATTATTAGTTTCTTTCATAATTTGTTCTCTCCATTGCTACACAGCCTTTAAGCATAATCCCAGTACATGACAGATAATACTTTTTCATTTTTTATTTTTCAGTGATCCCTGGTTTTTATCTAATTTCTCTTGTACCCTTTCCCACTCATACAAAATGTCCACCCACCAAGGATCCTCAGGGTCAATGTGTGTCCTGTTCCCCAGTAAATATTCTGTTAAGCCTTTTGTTTGTTTCTCAAAATTATTTGCCAAACCCCCTATGCCAATTTGTCACAGGCAGAGCCAGAGCTTCAGACAAAATTTTTTAGAGAAGCTCCTGTTGAGTCATGACATCAAAAAAGGACCCTCAGCCTTCTAAACTCCTTCTCAGAGAGGAGCCTGGATGCAGCTGGATCCAATCATAGCCTCAGACTGTCAATGATGTATGTCCAAAGGATTATACAGGTGTAATTGAACCTTACTACAACTTTGTGCAGCAGGATAAAGGATGGCAAACCAGATATACTTACTAAAATATACATGATTTATCATGATAATGATTAGACAAAAAGATCCTAATTAGAATATTTACGACACAGTATAGAAACTGTAACTACTAGTATAGTGCACTATTTTAAAGCAATTGTATTAAAGCAAAAGCAATCATTAAGTAGAGATTGATGTTACCCAGAACAACGACTGTGGGCAAATCTCTCCAGCTCAGCCTCGAGGGATGTCCCCACTCCAGGGAGGAACCTCTCCACCTATCCCAAGAAGGGATATGTCAGAAGACCCTGCCATTAAAATTTGAGACTTTATAGTATAAAGTGATAGACTGACAGTAAGATGTGTCCAGGGTGGCTGTGCCAGCTCAACAGGTTTAGGTAAGTTATCAGTAGTATCACCTGTTTGTTCCTATATTGGGTACTTTACCAGGTCTACCATATCATTCTCTCACTCTGTTTAACTTTGGGGTTGATGAGTCAGGCTGGTTTCAGCACTAACATGAAAAGCAGAGTGACTCCCCTTCCCCATTCACCACTGGCAACTTTGCTAATAGGGCATTGTTCAAGTTGGTTCACCCCATTCTAGGTAGAACAACCTGCTACAGACTGTTCCCGCAGAAAGGTTTCAGTCTCAGCCCCATCCTTTTGTTGGTGAGGGGCTTGCAGCAGCAATAACTGGAGCGGAAGCCAGAGTGAAAACAGAAAAACAAGCAGGAGCATGGGCAGGTGCATCTGGATGTGGAATGTCCCTGATTTTCCCATTCAGACAGAGATATCACTCAATTTCTGACCCAAAGTTCTCTCTGATATTCATAAATTCCAGAATGTAAAGAGGTCTTATTTTCCCCATTCATTCAGAGATCTTTACTTCTTCTGTGCTCTGAAGGGAAATTTTGGGGTTTTTTTTTTGATACTCGATATACCAATAGTCCATTTGTGATGGGAATAAATCTTTCAGTTGCTGGTGTGAACAGCTCAGCTTTAACATCACTAAAAGAACCAGGCTGTGGCCAAATTGGGGCACATTCTGTGCTTTTACACAGGGTTCTTACACCGTTCAGGCAGTCAGGTACAACAAGGTTGCACTAATCACTACCACCCACACTACCAGTTGCTGGTCATAGTAAAACTTTGCAAATCAGCAGGATTTCTCCTGCATTCTTGCTGCTTGTTTGTGGGTCTTGCAAGTGGCTCACCTGTGATGTCAGGGACTATTGGGAGGGTTTCCAAGATGTGTCAGAGTCATGTTCCACTGGGATGCCAGTGTTATCTTAGTCATGCTGCGATATCTTTTATCCTTCCTGGACAGCTTTAAACTGCCACAAAGCAAAGTCCCTATTTCCAGGACCAAGCTGAAGTTTCCAGTAAAATTCCACTATCTTATCATATTACAATGTACATATAAAAAGCCAAAGGTAATACACTTCAAGACTTCAATACTGGTTGATCTAATAGGAAGGGAATTTTCCTAACATGCTCTCTTGATCCCACCATCCAGCACCCCAAAAAGCCAGTGACAGGGTGATGGAGAGCCAGCCAAGGTGCCCTGTGGTGAGGGTTGGTCCTTTAGGGATAAGATTTGCTGCTGCAAATCAGAAATCTCCATGGCAGCACCCAGGGCATTTCAATGTCCCCAGGAGACCTGTCCCACAGAGTTTCATCTGGCCCACTCCCTGTCCAGGGAAAGGTTTCCTTGCTTGAGGCAAATCCCTCTTTCTCTGCCCTCTGGCAGCCTTACACAGTGAGCAGCTCAACAGTGGCACACCCCCTGCTCCCAGTGACACCATGGTGCCCATCCTGCTGATTCATGTTCTGAGGACAGGGACCAACATGGTTTCTGCCATGGGCGCCCAGCACGCCGACCGATGTCCCTATAGCCACCCTCATCGTCCCCAGCCTAGCCCAGCCTGGTCCTCCACAGGGTGGGAATAGGCTGCATTGAGACCCCCAATCCCCTCCCACCGAGCAAACGACCCCCAGCAGGGGGAGGAACTGCAAAATAGCTCTTTAATGAATTAAGGAAGAAAGAGGGATGTCCCTGCCTCCAGGTATTGTTTGGGCTGGGTGTTACAGTGCACCCGGCTCACCACCATTTTCTTTTTCTGTGGTAGGATGTCATCCAGTGGGGAGGTCACTTGTTCCCTGGGGACGCTGGTTGGTGCAGGGTGCTTGGCTTGCCTGCTGCCCACCTCTCCTGATCTGGGCACTTGGGGCTGTCTCTGAAATGCGTCCTCCACCAGCTGAGCCATGTGGGACGGGTGAAGCTGGGGAGCAGCCAGTGCAGCGTTGGCAAGGCTGTGGGAGATGTCAGGAAAGGTGTTTTTTCCATCCACCACCATCACTGCTGTCACTTTCTCCTTGTTGCAGCCAACCTCTGCCTCATACTCTAGGAGGTGGGGGAGCTTGTTGAGGGAGGGGGTCATGTTGGGGATGTCAGGGACATCAGGGGCTGCATCCTTGCCATCCCCCATCCCTGCTGCCACCACTCCCTCCTTGGGGCAGCCACCTTCCTCCAAGTATTCGCAGAGGTCAAGGAGCTCACTGAGGTCCTCAGTTGTCAAGCTGGGGATGTTGGTGGTCAAGACGGTATCCTTGCTGTCCCCTAGATGTGGCACCACGGCTTGGTCCTGGGGGCAGCTGCCCTCTGCCATGTCTTCCCAGAAGTTGAGGAACTCTTTGAGGAAATCAGTGCTGGCAAGGCTATTGGGGACGTCAGAGACTGTCTCCTGCATGTCCTCTAGACACACCACTTGTTCTGTGGGGCAGCCATCCTCCAAAATCCTGGGGAAAGCAATCAAGGTGGGGCCATTGGGGACACCAAGGATGGTGTTTGTGTCCTCCATTGAGTTGAGGCAGGTCATGTCCATTGTCTCCTCAGAAAAAGGCCCAGCAATGGTGGCTGACTCCTGCTTAGGCAGATCCACAGGCTTCTCCACAGCCACCGGTGTAGTCATTGCTGCTGACAAAGCAAACAAAGTCAAACCAACACCAGGGTAGTTGAAGAGTTCCTTGGCTTGGCTGCCCATTCACAGGCTTTGCCTACCCCCAGAACTCACCTTTGGGCTCCGTTGGGGTTCTGCCAGCCAGCTGAGACAGGGTGGGCTGGTGGAGGCTAGTGAGAGGGATGCTGTCCTCCATGACTACCTGGTTCTTTTTGCAGGCCTTCAACAATGGCTTCTGTGTGCTCTTGGGCAGAGTGTGGAGCCCAGGGGTGTCCTGCCCCTGGCGCTGAGCTGCAGGGAAGCAGGGTGGCAGTGGGCCGGGCTGGACAGTGACATGCACCATGCCATAGCTGTACATGGGATACAGGGGCTCTCCCTGAACGACCCACAGCCCCTGCCCCATTGACTGTTGGGGCACCGGTGTCCCCATCACTGCCTGCAGTCCCCTGCCATAGGCAGAGGCACAGAGAGCAGCCCCAGAGGGCAGCTGCACAGGCCAAGGGGGCTGCACCATGGGGGAAGGAAACACCACTTGCCCTGGTGCCCCCAGGGGTTCTGGCATTCCCTGCCAGAACCTGGCTGGCGCTAATTGGTGGGTGCCAGTGTGGAGCTGGACAGAGCCAAAGGACAGCGGCAGCCTGGCGACAGAGGGCAGCTCCCAGGCAGTGGCTGGTGCCAGCATGGCCAAGGTGCTTAAGCTCACGCCGGGCACCTCAGATGCAGTTGGCAGCCAGAAAGGGAACCGTTCTGTTGGGGAAAGAAAAGAGGCGTGATGACGTGAGATATTGGTGGGCAAAACCAGTTGAAGGGTACCTGGAGGGCAGGAGCTGCAGGAGGAGGGGGAGCCTTCTGCTGTACCTGCCATGGTGCTTGGCCAGTATGGGGCTTGTCTGGGGCAAACAGCAGTCTGGGAGTTCCATTGCCATGGCAACTGTTTGGAAAAAACAGCATTCTAGGGGTTCTGTTGCCATGGTGATCATCCCACCAGCACCCACTTCAGTCAGGATACTGGTGCTTTGATTTCTTACAGCACAACAAGTGGGATGCTGGCAGGATCTGCATAGTCCACGGGGATCTTTCCTCCTTCAGGCTGTGTGGGGGCTGTCCTCCTGACAATGAGCTGGGCCCTTTAGTCATGCAGAATGAACCACAAACTGCCACAACACTCACAGGCAGGGTTACAGAGCTCATGATGGGGAGCAGGGCTGTTTGTTCACCCCCACTGAAGCTGAAGGCCTGTGCCATGGCCTTGGACAGACAGGACCTTCGAATTCTGGGTGTTTGTCACACTGCTTTGTTCTGCCCGTTTCCAGCCTTCGATCTCTCAGCCTGACCCTCAGCTGAACAGAGCCAGAGCAGGAAGCGCTTGCTCTCTCTGGCTCCATTAGGCTGTGCCAGCCCTCCAGACTGCTCTAGCTTTATCTTATACAATGTTAATTTTATATTAATATGAGAATACCTTATGGTTACTTGTAAGGACTCAAAAGTTGTAACACAGGGTTCTACTCATGCTGCCATCTCAGAGGCACCTTCCTTGCTGGCAATAAGGGTTAGAACTAGATATGTGCTTCTGCTCGTGCCTTCCCAGTACCTGTACACCAACTAGGAGAAAAGGAAAAAGTTCAAGCAAATCCATCTTGGTGTGAGAGACTGGAGGGAGGGATTGCTGACTTGAAAGATTTCAGGCACATGTGTGAGGGAAGAGGGAAGTCGGGTCTTGCTCTGGTGAGGCGATGCACTGCCGCATACACAACACCCCTCAGGGCCTGTACCGCTGGAGAGCCTCTTGCATCTTTCTGCTGTGACAGCAAGTCTGGGAGAACCAGGAACAGGTGTTTCAGTGCTCTACAAGCTGCATTGGATTCCCGTAAGATTCACTGATCAACACTGAAAATCCTAAAGCTGCCAACAGCCCTTCTCCAGAATAGACATCCAACAGACCACTGCCTTCTTGGACTGAGGGCTCCTGGGCAGAGACACAGCCATTCAAAACCCTTGGAAATGAAATAGTTCCCTGCTTTCTTGAGAAAGCTGCTGCCTCCCATCCCAAATCATCATCCAGAGACCCTGCTTGCTTTTAACAGTCTGGTCCCCATACCTACTATTTCAGCTACTCAGCTACCCATGATACCACAAGCACCTGGACAAGCCAGGATCTCGCCCCTACCATACAAACTCTGCTGCCACCAGTGACACCGTAACAGAAGCATTAGCCCCATTCCTGCCCCTTCCAGATCAGCTGGTCAGCTGCCACTTCCTATGGCTCTGCTCACTAAAGGTCAGATTGGATGGGGCTTGGAGAAATCTGCTCTAGTAGAAGGTGTCCACGTCCATGGCAGGAGTGTGGAACAGAATAATCTGTAAAGTCCCTTAAAACCCAATTCATTCTGTGATTTTGTGATTCTAGGATAGAAAACTTACAGAAATAAATAATGCATTTTACCCCCCTTATATATTTAAAAAGTATGCAAAAAGTTCTAAACGTCTCTCTTCAGACATTTTGTTTGTAAAATCCTCACTTCCTGAATGAGATTTATCATCTTTTTCCTTGAAATACATCTCGAGGCACAACTCCCGAAAATCGGGAAGTTTTTTTGGATCATTTTCTGTCATTGGAGTTCTGAAGAGAGAGGAAACAAGTCAGAATATGCAAGTGTAGTGAGGTAGTACAGGTGTTGGAAACCAATAGCCACAAGTCTACAAAGGGTGTTCAAAATAAATATACAAATGGAAATAAAACCTACAAGACCCTTTCTTTCTCCTTGCTAGAAAAACAGTTCAAAGTCAAAGTTTTCTGCCAAAATAGCAATGAAAATAGTAATTCTGAGAGAATCTGTGTGCAATATTAGCATTCCTTATGTTCCTACCTTCAAATCCCTTTTCCTGTGAGGCAGAAGCAAAATTCTTGAGCTGAATTTTATCATCTATGGAACCCTTTTTTTCTTCCCCTTTTTAAATTTTCAAAGGGTTTTCAATAAGAACAGAAGTTTTTCAGGAAAAAAAAAATTCTTCTCCCTTCAACACTAACAGGAAATTGAATCTCAGGGTTTTTGATTATTTTTTCATAAAGCCAAAAGTCTGAGTGCAGATTTCTAGAGGCTGTGCGTTACTTCATAAAAACACCGGGATTTTGAATACGATTAGTCTTAATTAGTATTAAAAATATGGAAAATTAGAACCCAGCACTTCGACTTTCTTAAGAACACACATTCTGACCAAGAACACAGAACTTTTCTGACAGTTTGCTTTAATCTGATCAAAATAGTTACTGCCATTTTTTGGATAATGACTGCTTATGCTTGGCCCATCTGATTTCTCATCCATCCTTTTTCTTTTACCTACCCAACGGAACTGGGAAGCCACATGGCTAAGAACAGGGAGGGGTGGAGGCAGAGGAGGTTTTTCATCACAGGCTGCAACGAGACCACAGCACTGATGCTTCCACACAATGGCTGAAATGGCCTTGATGTGTAAAAATGGCCTCAACATGCAGCTGAAAGGGAACAGAAAAGGGTAACATATCAAGGCGGATTTTGGGGTGGTAGGAAGGCATGTGTGCAGTATGGGTGGGATGTGTTGTTGTTTTCGGGGTTTTTTAACAATTTTTTAACAATCTTGAATTCTGAAGTGAGTTAAGTAAGAGACAAAAGTATATACTTGTATTTTACTGAGGAGTTATTTTAGTGGAAGCCTGCACCACATTCCAGAAAACGCCATGATCCAAAGCAAAGACAGGGTTAAAAATTTCGCACATTTGAGAACATCTTTCATCAGAAAAAATTACACTGAGATCAAATTTCAAGTTTGACAAACAACAATAACAACAACAAAATCTAACCCCACATTTTTCTATTAGACCACGTGAATGCTGCAGTCAGCCATTCTCCAGTGGCAGTGAGCTTCCTACTCCCACAAATCATAAAATTATGGAATGGTTTGGGTTAGGAGGGACCCTAAAGCTCATGTCATTTCACCCCCCTGCCTTGGGCTGGGAGATCTTCCACTAGTCCCATCCAACCTTGCCTTGAACACTTCCAGGGATGAGACAGCTTCTCTGGGTAACCTGTTTCAGGGCCTCACCACCCTCACAGGGAACAATTTCTTCTCAATATCCCATCTAACCCTGCCCTCTGGCAGTGGGAAGCCATTCCCCCTTGTCCTGTCACTCCAGGCCCTTGTCCAAAGTTCTTCTCCAGCTCTCTTGAAGTTCCTTTAGGCACTGGAAGGGAGTCTAAGGTCTCCTGGAGACTTCTCCAGGCTGGACAGCCCCAACTCTCCCAGCCTTAAACACTTGCAGAAAACTGTAGAAGTCAGTTGACTCTACTACAATTCAACTTAAGCAACTAGATAGCATCACATGAATTTAGAAACAATAGTCAAAATATAGAAGAAAAACCAGTTTTGTATGTTTTCTGAAAAGGAGGAGTTACAAATTGCTTTTAACCTGGGTGTAGGTGGAAGGAAAACAGGAGATGCAGACCATCCACCACCACTTTTGTTCCTTTTTTCCACGGGAGCAAGCACGGAGCAGAGTGGTGCGAGGGCACTGGTCCGACCAGAAGTTTTGTCCATCACTGGGTTTTGCTGTCTCATTTTTGGGAAAGGAGTGTGGGTGCAGAGGGATCTGGGGAGCTGTTTTGGTTTTGTATGGGGAGCTGCATGGTGCCGGTAGTGGTGTCCTGTTAGACTCCGTGAGCATTGTGCATGTAATCACCCTCTTTTTGTATGCTTTTGTTATTAGTATTGCTGCTGTTTATTTTCTTACCTCATCGCTGTTTTCCAGTAAATTGTCCTTATCTTAACCCGGGACTTCTGTGAAACATGAGAGTTAATATAAAAGGAAATTCATCAGCTTGCTTGCTGAATAGACAAAACTGTATACAATGTATTATGTTTGGCTGTAACAAATGAGATAGTACAAAAAAAGACTCTTTAAACTGCGAATATAGAAGAACCGGTCTGAAGCGGGCCAGTGGTGGAGCGAACAAGGAAGGAAGAGCTGCCAAGAAAAGCTGACCAAATGCCAAGGGAGGAAGGCTTCGGGAACAACCCCTACATAAAGTAAACAACCACCAGAAAAGTGTGTAAGGAACTGTTTATGACATAAGATGGCAGCAGAGACCATGAAATAACTCAAAGTGGGTTGGCGAATTCATGCAAAGCTTTTTAAAGAAAATGTAAATGATTTCTTAGAACATTTAAAGAATAAACATACTGTAACTCCATATAAGGAGAAAAGCTTTGTAACAGAGGTGCACATGTAAGGCTGGAGTTATCCCCCATGTGCCAGGCCGTGCCTCAGTAGAGAATACCTACTCAACAAGCATCCAAATGTGCTGCTGAGTTCCACGTGTTTTCTTTGAATCATCTGCCTTTTGTCTCTCTCACCAGAGGAGCTGGGGGAGGGGGTGGTTTACTGGGGATTAATGACTAGCTGAGTTTGAACCAAGACATTTCTAATTGGCTCCCAACAGGGGTATGAAGGGTTGAGCTAACAATACATCTTTTCAGAGAGAATTGGAAATAATTTTGATTTAAGCATTTGTTTAGTAGGCACTGTACTATTAACCACAACATTGCTTGGTCTGTGCATGTGGGCATGTTACTTAACCTGCATATGCTCCTTTATGTGCTCTTTGTGGTGCTCTTTTACAGAGCAGGGAGAGGGACCAGGATTGCATTGTTTCTGCACTGTGAGATACCAGTTTATGACGTGATAACATCAAGGGCAGTGAGGGTCATTTGGGATGTGTGTTCAGTGCTGCTCTCCTGTCCTGGCCCTGCTACCTGTGGGAATTCCTTAATAATCATACCCAGCCTGTGGGGGGAACAGGGGAGGATGATCTACCCCAGTCTCCCTTCTCCTCCTTGAGGCCTGTTACAACAGCTTTTGAGAATTTTGAATTCCCTTTAGGTGTTAAGGAAAGCATGTTCTTGTTGCCAAGTCTGCCAGCTCTCCTCAGTGTGGTCCACATCATGTTTAGAGGGAAGAAAGAGATTTCTAGGAAGGTCATTCAGAGATCTACCCTGAGGTGGATAGTTGTAAGTGGCATAGAAGGTGGGATGGGTCACTTTGAGGGACTAATTCTCTGCTCCAATGGCTTGGAAGGTCACCAGTGAATAACTACAGGACCCTGATAAAGTGACAAAATATTTGCAAGTAGAATACTGTAGCAACTTCAGAGAGGAGCAACGTATTTCAGTGTGCCGGGCCCTGGCTGCTCTTTACTGGACACTGCTGGTCACTAGACAGCACCCTCAGGGGGAGGAGGAGAAAAGCAGAATAACAGGCACCATGGGCACGCAAACTGCAGCTCAACCAGAGGAACAAACCATGCCAGGAGCAGCTGCCCCTTACAGAAGAAAAAATCCAAGACCGAATCTGTTGCCTCAGTGAGGGATAAAGAGGAAACAGGGCCCTCACAACAGGAGGAAGAGACAGGCCCAGAGATAATCACCTGATTCCTATCCCCGTGTGAGCTGGAATATATGTGAAAAGATTTCATCCGCTAGTTGAATGAGCCTCTGGTGACCTGGCTGCTTTGTTGCTGGGATATCACTGCCCATAATATTGTTGCTGCAAACAACAGGATAAATCAAACCTTCGAACACTATTTTATTAGTACTAGGGAGTCTGCATTAGTTTATTCAGGCCTGGGAGCATGACGTGATCGCTCCACCTACATGCACACCACTTGCAAAACTTTTTACTTATTTATACATTTGCAGAGAACAAAGAAATTAATGATCATTGGTTCTAAATTACGTAATTCTTTTCTTAAATTAGTATTCTATCTTCTATTGGTTATTGATTTTTCACTTCTCATGCTAATTAGTCCACATTTTTAAGTCCTTCTATCATGTTTATCCCAGACAGGGAGTTTCTAGCACTCAGGCTGTAATGTTTTTGTTAATCTCTTATTTTATTCTGGTTACTCCAGCATGCCCTTGGAGGCCCATAAACCTTGGGATTCCAGGTGTCCAGTCTTTAACTCCTCAGGCTTTGTTCACTGAAGCTTATTAGGGTTAGTTTAGCAAAACTTAAAAGTGATCTAATAATTTAACAGTCTGTGAAAAGTAACTTAGCTACCTGCTGGCCAAAGTGGAAAATTATGTTGCTTAAGACTAATACACCACTTATGATTAATTAAAACCATAAAAAAGTTAAAACCATTGATTAGGAAAAATTCATTAGGAAAGTTAAATAAGTTCCAGCAATTCCCCCCTTTGGAAGTGATCTTAAATAATTGAGTATTTAGCAAGACTTTAGACATTAAAATGAAATTATTACTATTAAACTATTAATAAAACTTATTTGGTAAAACTTATCATATTTTATCATACAACTTAATACGTTAAAGCATATAATTGAACCTTCTTAAAACTAACTTAAACTTATTCAAATTATCTAGTACTTTAACAATATTGATCAAGATTTTTAACACTATGTGAACAAACTTAAGTTTAAAAAACATTCCATGATCCAGGGTAGTCAGCCATCCTTTGAGACCTTTTCCAGTTTTAGATAAGATAGTTTTTGCTGGATTTACAAATTCAGAATAAAATCCATAATCATTAATATCAAAACTATGATAATTATACCGATCAGTTTTCTTGCAATCACACTCAAATTTGGGATCCATGATACCCAATTAAACATGTCTTGTTTTTCATGAAAGAGTCTGGTGTTCTAATTTCTTCCAATTCAGTCTGAATTCTTAAAGTCTGATCCCCATATACACAGCAGCTGGTATTGATGACTGTGCACACATCACCTTTGGAAGCCAAAACCAGATCTAGAGCCACTCAGTTTTGTTTGGCTACTTTTGAAAGGCTGGTAATTTCCTGCTGCAAAGCGCATAATTTGCTCTTTTTTTTTTTGTTTTAAAACTCCAGATGTGTTCCCTAGAGCTTTCTCTAATTCAGGTACTCCAAACCATCTCACAAACTTGTGGAATCCAGAGGACCTCTCAACTAATGGATTTAAATTTCATTTGTGTCTTATTATAAAAGATCATAGATGTCCTCTAGGGAATTCCAATTTATCAATGACAACTATTTTTGGTACTACAGTTCCAGTGGTGCATATTCCTTGCCATCCAAGGGGTAGAGCTTTTCCAGCCTGGTTTCCACAAAGCCAATAGTATCCCATATTATCTGGAATAAGCCAGTAACAGGTATTTGAAATCCTGTTACATCTAAATACGAATGATACTTGGGATAATCTCCTACTCCTGGTCCTTTTAGGTGTCATTGAACACAGGAAGTCTCAATGACTACTACTTCTACCAATAGAATTTGTTGATCTATGGGGTTGAGTTACTTTTCCCTCCAAAGGGAGCATCATTCCAGTTGGAGGAACAGCACTGGAGAATACACTTGGTGTTGGAAGCCCCATCATGTAAGTACTTTCATCTGAATGACTGGGAAGTTAAGAACAAATCCAACAGTCACCGCTCTTTGTTGTCAGTGTCATGGCTTGAATCAGTTTTAGGTGTGAGGTTTTCTTCCAAGAGTCAGGTAATATTTGTTCTGTTTTTGTTGTGTTAGAGTGGTCCTTAGGGAAAAGGACATTGCCCTCTTTCCCTTCTTGCCCACTCACCCCTTGGGCACTCAAAGCTGTACTTGCCCATTACAATCTCTAGTTGCAAGGTCTTGCTGGGATGGTTGACCAATCCAGGAACAAATAACCATGGTGTAATACTGGAAATATGTTCTGTAAACACAAGAAGATAAGCCACTTAACATGTCTCATTTTATTGTCCTGGTTCCATTGCAGCTTTACCTGCAGTGGATTTCCTGTTTGCTCTACTGTTCAGTGCAATCATTCTGGGTCTGGAGCTGGCTTGATTCGTGTGTAGCGAATCCAGGAGTTTCCGTCCACAGTTTTCACAGCTATGTAGAGAGTCAAAAGAACTTGGAATGGTCCTTTCCACTTCTGCTTGCATGATTCTTCACTCCATGTCTGGACGTACATCCAGTCTCCCAGCTGGTGAGGATGTACTTGAATATCCAAGGTTCCTGGTGAGGCTAAAACAAAAACTTACGTAATGACAAAAGAGTTTTTCCCAAAGAAAATATATATTCTCTTAAATTGTGACTACCTATCACATGGCTCTCTCCAGGAATAGTTAACAGTTTGATATGGTCTCCCATGAGGATTTCATATGGGCTTACTTGTTCTTTGGAGCTTGGCTGAATTCTTGTTCTCAGCAATGCCAGGCGAAGAGCCTGTGGCCATTTAAGTGAGGTTTCTTGATAGATTTTGCTCATTTGCCTTTTTAGGCTTGAACTACTAAGACCTGAACTGATAAGAGAAATGATACATTGCTACATCCCACTACAGAACAAGAACAAAATAACCTTGGAAAGCCCTGAGAAACGTAGTCTGAACTCTGGAAGCATAGAGAAGATTAAAACAACTTTACTAACTGCTAGAAAGAAGCTGCACCTGCCCAAGAACCAGGGGTTGACCACACGACACCACAATCTGGTGCACGAAGACCACCAGAGACTCCCAAGGATCAAATAAGGATTTCCTATAGGGAGGAGATTAAGCAAAACAGGGCAGTGAATATACATCAAGCAAGCAAGGATACTTAATGGATATGTAAACAACATGTGTAATAAAAGCCTTACTTATCTGTTTCCAGACACGTGAGATTTGAGGAAATTCCTCCCACGTCTGCGTGCCGCAATAAAGAATGGCTTCTTTCTAAACTTAAAACTATGTTAGAAAGTTTGTCTGGCCGAGTTTGGTAACAGAACAAGAGACCCTGACTGAGGCCTCAACAACAGGTCCTGAGGCAAAGTTGACCTCTAGATAAACCTTCCAACCAAATATTATATATATATATTCACCCATTAATGAAGTATTGTTACATGTATCAGTTTATTGGCAAAACATGTATTTACGTTTTCATATCTAGAAACTGGACAAGGCCACATCTGGCCTTGTTAGGAGGTGTAGGATCAAACACAATTCCCTTGCTTTCTCCTTGAGCCCTGGCCAGGCTTTGGAAGAGAGCCAACAGAAGAATGAAATTAGATGTTCCCACAGTAGAAGTTATGTCACCCTGTTTGTTTTACAGTATAAAAGCTGGGCTAGTCTCAGAGCAAAGTTGGAAGCCTCATGGCCTGCAAAGGTGGATGCACTGCAGGATTTCCCAGTTTCTGGGAAACTGTGGTTCTCCAGTCCTTCACTGTCACAGCTTCTTCCAGCTGACGATTAAAGGATATATAGATGAAGAAGTAAAGTATTACAGTAACCGGTGATGTCTCTTTCTTAATCACTATAGGCATTCTTTTCTAGTAATGATTAGGTGCGTTGCTCAGTTTATCCTTTTGTGATTCTTTGCAATTTTGCATTAGAGTAAATTACGCTATTATTTAAATTGGTATCTGTCTCTGACTCCACCCACTGGCCAAACAAGGCTTTGGTTCATTCTTTCAGATTTCCCACTAGATTGTGGTCTCCAAGGAGTATGTAAACCCTGCTTGATTCCTAATATTGTGGACAAATTTTGCACAATTTCTGCAAAGAAATGAGGTCCCCTATCTGAGGACGTTCCCAACGGAATTCTGAATCAGGGTATTATTTCTTTTAACAATACTTAGATAACTTCCCTTACTTTGTTGGTATGACAGGGAAAAGCTTCAGGCCAACCAGAAAACGTGTCACCTAAAACCAATAGTATTGATATCCCTCCTGTTGAGGTAACTCAGAAAAATCTATTTGCCAACAATGGCCAGGACAGTTTGCTCTTTTTGTAGTCTCTAAAGGAGGTCTTTTGTAGGAATGTGGATTGTTTTGCAAAGGTATTTTACACTTACTATCTGTAATAGCTTCTGCTCCCAGAGTGTTTCTCTCTTCTTCTACTTGTTCCATCACTGCTTGAGGTGCTGTGACTTGTCTTTCTGCTGTTACCCACCATCCTTCAGAATTTAGATTGTCTTTCAAAATTTCAGCCAGTTTTTCGTCTTGGGCTTGGTACTCTGGGTTTCACACATTTTGATGAACATTGAAAGGTTCACACATTTTGATGGAGTAACTATTAGGATGCTTTTCTCTGCCACTCTCCTGCAGTTTTATCTGGTGGTCGATTTCCTACATTAGTTGGGGTATTTCCAAACTGATGAGCTTTACAGTGCATGAGAGCCACTTGGGTTGGGAACTGAACACTTTCTAGCAATAGTCTGATAACGTTTCCATGTTTGATAGGAAATTTTTGTGCTGGAAGAAGCCCTTTCTCTTTCCATATTGCTCCAGGTAGGCTGGTATTCTTAATGCACACTTAGAATCAGTCCATATGTTGACCTTCTTACCTTCAAACAATTCTGGGGCTCACCACAGAGCAATGAACTCAGCCTTTTGCGCAGAGATGGTAACAGGTAACGGGGTGGCTTCGATTGCGTCAGTTTTGGTTGTACTGCACACTCAGATTTCCACTTTTCTTCATGCACAGAACTGCTCCCATTTGGGAACAGTTCCCAGTCTGGATCCTCTACTGGAGTATCCTTTAAATCTTCTCTACTGGAGTAAACCTAAACTCTGCTGGAGTAAACCTAAACAGTTAGAAGACAGTCATGCTGTAAGGCCTCCTGGCATTCTGGCACAGATTCAAGGAACATGGCTGGGCTCAAGACAGAAGTTTTCAGTTCCACGTCATGCTATTCCAGCAGGATAACTTGATATTTAAGCATCCAACTTAGGGATAGCCAGTGACCTCCCTTTTGTCCTAGGATGGAGATGACCATGTGTGGAACATAAACAGTTATTTTCTGGCCCGTGGTTGATTTCGAGGTTTCTTGTATTAAAAGGACAGTTGCTGCTACAGCTCAAAGGCAGTCAGGCCATCCCTCACTTATATTGTCCAATTGTTTGGGAAAATATCCCACAGCCCTTTTCCATGCCCCCTAACCTCTGAGCTAACACCTGATGCAAGGTGTGAGCATTCATGCATAAACAGGTGCAAAGATTCGGTCAAGTTGGGTAAACCCAATGCAGGGTCTGACATTAGAGCTCTCTTTAAGTCTCTGAAAGCCTCTATTCTGGAGTCCACTGTAGCACCTTCTCAGGGTTTCTCTGGGTCTCATATAAGGGTCTTACCAACAGTCCACAATTAGGAATCCATAGCCAACATCAACCAGTAATTCCTAGAAATGTTCTTAACTCACATACAGACATTGGCTCTGGAGTTTGGCAAATCACCTCCTTCCTTTGGTCCTGAGCCTTCGTCATCCCTGGGAAATTGTGACTCCCAGATACGTCACATGCTCCTTGGCAATCTGGACCCTTTTCTTAGGTACCCTGTAACTAACTTGTCCCAAAATGTTTAGTAAATTTACAGTCATTCCAATGCATCTGGTTTGAGTTTTTGTAGCAATTAAAATATCATCTAAAATACCATCTATATAGTGCAGCAAAGTGATTTCTTCATTCTCCTTTTTCCATATCTCCAATTCTTTTGCCAATTGCCCCCCCAAAATGGAGCCCTTTTTGAACCCCTGTGGCAGAACAGTCCATATTAATTGGGTTATATGCCCATCAAAGGAACTTTCCCATTCAAAGGCAAATGAGGGTTGACTTTCAGTTCAAGGGGTATGCAGAAGAAAGCATCCTTAAGGTCCAAACCTGTGAACCACTCATCAGATTCCTTAATTGTGGTCAAAAGTGGGGTGGCCCTGGGGGGTCCTGGGGTGGTCCTGGGGGAGTCATAGATGTGGTGGGAATGTCCTGAGGATCCTTGGGAGGTTCCTGAAGAGGAGTCCAGAACAGGGGGTGGGCGAGGCCAGGGTGAGGAGGGTGGGTGGGGTAACAAAGGGGCATGGTCATGGAGGGATCTGGTGGTAGGGAGTCTCTGTGGGTGAGGTCCCACAGAGCTTGGGGGGTTCCAGGAGTCACTGAGGGGGGGTGGCTGCTCGGGACATGCCCCTTTCCCTCTAAGCCATGCCGCTCCCCTTCAACCATGCCTCTGCTTCTTTAGCAATGATCCCCCCTCCTCTTTTAGGCAGCCCTTGGTTGGGGACCCCTGCTCAGGCCGTGCCCCCTTTGGAAAAACCACGCCCACTGAACTTAGACCCTGCCCCTTTATCTTCTGAGCATTCTCCTCCCCTTAATCCGCCCCCTCCCTCCCCTTTGGCCACATCCCTCTTGCCCCTCAGGTCATGCCCCATTGCTTTAACCACACCTCCATAGCCCAAAGCCACAGACCCTTCCAGCCAAAAGCCACAGCCCTTGGGAAAGCCACACCCCTCAGCCAGAGCCACTCTCTCCCCCAAAAGCCACACCCTCTCCCAAACGGGGTCACGACCTTCGGTAATTACGAGGCTGTAAGGTGCGTGATGATACCTCTGAGAAGGAAGGTGCATGATCTGATGGCAGTTTGCAGGTTGGAGAGGAAAGAGGACTGCCACTTGAGTGTGTTGCAGATACAAGTTTCTACATGTAAGAGGCAAGGTTGGAGCAAGTTTCTTGTCCTGGCTCAGTTCTCTGTGCGAGATGGAGCCAAAACCTTTTCCCTTGGGATTCACACTACAAGACTAATACAGTGTGAATGTACGTGATTTTTTACCATTAACCCCGTATGTTCCTATATCACTCCTACACTAACTGCTCCCACACGAGTAGTGCCGGCACAGAAAAGCAGTCGGCTTTTTCCTGCCTATTGGGAGCGCTCTTTAAAACAACCACACGATGGCGCTGTCGACTCGTAAAAGAAGGAAACTCAGCCAAGCCAGCTCTAAAGCACCCAAAGCGCACAGCAGGGCTGAAAACGTCCCTGTTGTCCAACTGTGTCAGGACAAAAAGATTTCGCTGACCTTCCCATTCCAAGTACAAACTCTTACTTGCACCGCACTCAAATGGCAACACGAACTCCTTTGCACTAAGAATTGTTTTCATACTTGCAGCGTCCACCTACCCACTTGAAAAGAGCCGGCAAAAGGAGAACTCACAAAAGCACCAGCTGAGAAAGCTGGTGCTGCCTACAGCTTCAGCTGCGCCCATCGAACTAGCAGCACACACCCTGGTATTTGTACTTTCCTTCTCAGCTCTAGGTGCCATCATAATCCTACAGCCTCACACAGTCAGGATCCAGAGTGAGCGGCACCAGGGACTGCTCAAATACTAAAGGTACTGGGGTAAAAAGCTCAACAGCCTGGCTTTTGCATTCCCACTGTAACAGTTCAAAATCTCTAACCAATAGAATTGCCTATTAGGAGAAGCAATTAGACTCAGCAAGACTAACCAATGAGTGGATCCAAAATTGGTTTCTTTGCAAAAGAGAGGAATTACGACCCCTTCTCAAAAGAAATGGGATCTTCTCCAAAAGAAAACATTCAGACATTGATCCTAGCCATTACCTGCCCTGGGTACTACATCACCTGTACGCTAAGACTATGGATACCTTACCTTACCCAAAATAAATGTACTGACAAAAATTTCAGAGGACCACCTCTGCCAATTGAATCTTTCAGGAGACTACCTTCAGAAGATGGATACCAACTCCTCAACTGTATAAATTGAGGCCGTGCTTCCACACCAAATATGCCAGGACAGAAAATTGCTGCTTCTCTTTACCTCCTCTAGGCAGTTTTTTATCTGTACCTGAAATGCTGGGGCTAAGTTGCTTTCCTTCCCATGGAAAAGCATGGCCATCCTATTTCAGGAGCTTACCAACAAAAAGTTGGATACCGCCTTCAGTATCGAATACATCCAGCAATTGTTCCTACACAGAAGGTGCCAGAAATGTCTTGCTGGAGTTTACCACTCCATGGTACCTTAACATCTACTCCACCAACACTGGGACTACGTCCTTTGCTTCCCAAAGAAGGGCACTCTGAGTCACTTGGCCTTGCCTTGCCTTCAGTACCATTACCCAGCTTCACCTAGCCTACCATTGCCTTGCCTTCCCTTTCCTACATCTCCCTTGCCTACATCCCCCTTGCCTTGCCTACCACTCTTTTGCCTTGCCTTGCCTTTCCTCAAGGGAGAGATAGGGAAGGCAAGAGCAGTGAGGGGAAAACAAAGCAAGGCAATGGAATAGGCGAGAGAAGGCCCAGAAGTTATAGGCAAGACAGTGCAGAGGAAGGTAAGTCCACTGATGGGTAGGCCAGGCAGGGACAGGAAGGGCTAGACAAGGTAAGGCCAGGTGAGAAAGAGGTAAGCAAATCAAGGCAGGGAATGGGTACACAAAGCAATGCAAGGCAAGGGAGGGGTAGGCAAGGCAAGACAAGGACAGAGAGGAGTCGGAGAGGCAAGGCAAGAGAGTGGTAGGAAATGCAAGGCAAATCAAAGAAGAGGAACAGAAAGCTTTGCAAGGCCTAGGAAGAAAGGCATACACAGATCAAGGCAGGAGATGGGTATGAAAGGCTGTCTTGGTTTGAAAGACAGATGTTTGCTAAGGAAGGCGGGAACCTTCCTGGAAAGGAAGAAACAACCCCTCCCCCTTGAATTATTGCAACTTTGAAATTACAGGCCTTCTCAGCACAAATTTGGGAAAAGGAGTAACAGTTCTTTACTAGAATGTGTATATGTAACACGACAGAACAAACAACAACAACAAAAACCAATAGCAGATTTTCCCACCCATCATGCTGTTTCCCCTATGGGGTAGTCACGACCACACCTGGCAGGGGGCGCTGGGGAGGCAGGTGACGTAGGGAGGCTGCAGTACCTCCCCTGCAGTCCCAGGGGGCACTCCGATGTGAGCTTGGGAAGTTCCTTGGGGCAATGGCGGCCTCGGAGAGGGACAGAAAGGTGGCGGGGGCAGGGTTTCAGTTTTCCCCAGGCTCTCACGTCTGGTGTGGTCTCCTGGCTGTGGCAGCAGCTGAGGTCTCAGGCAACAGGCAGCTGGGCCTCTCTCTCTCCGGAGAGAGGGAGGGGGTGGGGGAGCCCAGTTTCCCCTGGAACACCCACACAGATGGGGAGGGTCTCCCTGCGATGACAAGCAGTAGAGGGTACAGGTATCCTGGCACTGGCGGCTGCCAAAGGCTCAGTCAACAAGGGAGCTGGAACCCTCTCTCCCTCTTGTAAGCATCAGGCTTGCAAGCAGGCAGTAGGGACGACTCCACCACAGTACTGGGCCACCATGTAGCAGAAGTCCCGCAGCCAAAAACACACCACTCTCTCCGCTCCAAGCAGGGCAAAGACTGACTCACCTCCCAGCTAAGAAACTGCAAAACCCAAAACCGTTCCCCTGCCTTTCCCCCAGAACCATTTCAATGGCATGTCAAGGCATTCGGTCACTTCTATTGTCTTTTAACAGCCCATTTACCATTTACTAGGCAACAAATGGAAAGAAAATTCCCTGAAAAGAACGTAACCTCCAACAGTCAGGAACCCGGGGGACTATGGATAAGAAGCTATCTCAAACATACTACATGAGCTGTGAATGCTATAGCTGAGTGAACAACTAAACTTCACAGTTTCCTAAAATGGTTCCTACCCTGGTTGGGAGTAAGCGAAATAGAGAAAACAAGAGTAAACATTTCTGCTACCATAGGGCATAGAGAAAATTGTACAACAGATGCTATGACTGCACTGCAGAAAGAAGTTAAGAGTCTGTCACAAGTGTCAAAAGGCTCTAGACCTCCTCTTAGCATCACAAGGAGGAGTGTGCACTGTCATTAACACTCACTGTTGTGTGTATATTGACCAGCGTGATAGGGTGTTTGAAGATGTCCATGAAATATGGAGACAAACCCAAATCCTACCTCAGGTGACTCAAAATTACACTTCTCTAGGTTTTCAAGGAATATGGAATACCCTGACTTCCTGGTTACCTGATCTTAGATGGTTGAAAAGACTCTTTGTAGTTGCAATAATAATAATCGCCATATGTATTTTAGCTTGTACTATGATTCAATGTTAGAGCTGTTGCAGTGCCTTAGGTTATAGAATAAAATAAAGGTACTGAGAGACTAGTTCCATTATGGAACTTAGTCTTAAGAAAAGGGGGATTTCAGAAGAGAAACGATGCATGGCTACGTCCCATGACAGAACAATAACTGAACAGCCTTGGAAAGCCCTGGGAATGCAGACTGAGCTCTAAAGACATGAGATAAGGCAACCTTGCTAATTGATAGAAACAAATGATACAAGCTTGAAACCAGGGGTCAACCAAAGGACAGCACCATTTGGGGAGCAAAGACCACCAGAGACCCCAAAAGAGACCCCCAGGGACCAAATAAGGAATTCTGGTAGGGCTGAGATGATGCAAAACAAAGCAGTGAACATACATGAAGCAAGTGAGGAAACTTGATGGATATGTAAACCATATGTGTAATAAAAAGCCCTGCTTGCCTGTCTCAGGTTACACGAGTGTCCTGGGTTACAATAGCAGATGTAACCAAACAATGTATTCTACTTCCATCTACATTGACCCTGTTGAGCTGTTAATGATGGGTTGTTCAGCTGCCCAGTGCATGCTCATCCCCACCAAAACTACAAGCTGGGTGTTAGATAAGATGAGGGAAACCCTGTACAGCTGGGTAGTGTCTGTCCCTTTTGTCTTCACAAATGGCACAGCTGGGATGGCTTCCCCCAGGAAGCACCAATAATGGTCACACCCATACTGAGGGGGTCGTCTTTGTTAATGGGTCATCAAGGACTCCCCAAACAACCCGATGACTCCTAAAGATCAATGGGCTGCTGTAACGACCCCATCAGAGGCCACCAAAAACTATTCTATGACTCACTGTTCCATTGTGAAATGCTCTGTCCTGGGGGAGGTACCAAACACCCCTATGTGTATATAATCTGGGCATTTCGAAGCTTGGGGTAGCTCTTGGCACTGATTCCAGGAGCTGCAAATCCTCCAGAGGACAACTGCCCTCAGTCTGGGTGGCAAGCACCACTTCTACCAGATATCAACTACCACTCAATTGGACTGCAGTCTTCGCCCTGACCAACAGGGTGTCAGGTTGTGCCCTGGCCGTCCGGCTTTTCCCTGTTTTTCTGTATAAGTACATTTATTGCAATAATTTCATTACATTTTCATTCCAATCTGAAATATCTCTCAGTGTTTGTGTGGGGGTTAATTCCTCCACTGGTTCACTTTCAAACCAGCACAATAAGACCTGAGGATATTCCTCCTGCGTCCAGCATTCTAAAATAAAGAATGCCTGCTTTCAAATACATAAAAATGCATTAGAAAATTTCCCTTGGGCACAGTTCAGTAATACATGTGACACCGGTATCACAAGCTTGGCATAGGGCTCCCTGCTCCCTGTGGGATCCTGTTGGCCAGGAGGCCATGAGGCATGGGTTCTCCACATGGTGCAGCTCCATGTGCCACGTGGCATCAATCCCTTCTGCCAAGCCAGAGATCACAGGCACGGCCAGGGCCTTGAACCAGAACAGCAGTGGCTCCCTGCAAAACTAAGTTACAGGCGGCAGCTCTGAGGCCTAAAGCCGAGTCACAGCTTGTTTGCCACTCTTTCTGTCTAGACTTGGCCCAGAAATGTCCCATGCTGGGGTGCCCCTTTCCTACAGTCCCTGCCACACTGGCACCAGACACGGAGTGGGGGCAGCAAAACCTGGATCCAAGCCCCGGCCTCAAAGAAACCTCCAATATTAAAGTCTCTCCTTGAGGACATCTCAGCTATTGCACTGCTAAAACCCCAACCTCCACTTCATCTCAGCAAAAAAGTCTGGGCCTTTGAAAATTCCTGACGAGATGCTCGGCCACACTCACAGAACTCACAGCCACCCTCGCACCATTCCTGGCCTCTCCGTGCGTGACGCCTCCCCCTCTTGCCTGCACCGTGCCTGCAGCGAGCCCCGAAAAGACCGGCTTCATGGACTTGGAGGATGAATTTCTATGGCCAGGGTGGGCTTAGAGCTCATCTTAGTGACCATAAAATGCAGGAAGTGGGGCCGGGATACATGTACAAGGGAGAATGTGGGTTACGTGGTTTGGGAAGTCTGTACTTTCCTTAGAGCACAGTCAAGAGGGAAAGGAAAAGGGCAACACATGATGGGGAGCTTAGAATAAAAAAGAGATTGCATTATCCAGAAGCTTGGGAGAGACCCCACAGGGCTCTGGTGCACTGGACTCTCTCTCTCTTGATTCAAATGAAGTTGATTTCTGCAGGACTCCCTTGGCTCCCTCGTGGACACTGGCCTTTGGCAGTGGCATTTTCTGCACACAGCTGTTCCCAGGGGATGTTCCCTGGCCATGTGTTGGGGTAGGGAGGTGCTCCCAGGTCCTCAGCAGTGCCTAGGGTGCCCTGGGGCACAGCACAAGCCCAGATTTATCTCCCCCTGGGGCTGTGGATTTGCGCGCACTCTGCCACGGTTCTTCAGGGCACAGCCTTGCTCTCTGCCCTCGTGTCACACAGACCCAAGGCTGGGCCTCTTCCGGGCCCCCTCACTTGGGGACACCTGGGAAATCTCAGATTTCACAACTGTTTCATGTTCTTGCAGGACATTGCTTTCCAGCAATAGTTCTTGAAATGGCAGCATGGGGAATCGAGAAGGGTTCTTTGCGTTTTGGAAATAGGCCACTGCATATGTAAATAAATCCAAACCCGAGCAGGTCCCTTCTATGTTTTTGTTGAAATGTACAAAAAGGCCCTGTCAGTCCTGACTTGCTCTGCCTTTATGTAATACAATGAGAAAACCCCGACCTGGCACCACCAACACAACGGTTTAAGCAGAAAAAACATTTGTTGTCTTCACAAGGCAAATATTTGTGTATCCACTGCAGGAACAGAGAGACTTGAGCACTTTCACAACACCTTTAGGATAGAATTTGGAGGCTCCCACAAAAGCAGCAGGGCTGGAATTCGTTTTGTGACCTGCAGGGCTGCCTCCAGCTCTGGGGACCCAAGAGGAGAAGGACATGGAACTGCTGCAACAAGTCCAGAGGAGGCTGGGAAATTGCTGAGGGCAAAAGATCATCTCCCTTGTGGACACAGGCTGAGAAAGTTGGGGCCGTTGAGCCTGGAGAAGGGAAGGTTGTGTGGACACCTGCCAGCACCTTTCCAAGGTG